>CM050168.1:27779833-27927333 GCA_027410445.1 Discoglossus pictus
TGGAGTGACAAGCTTCACTCTCTTTATTAAGTCAGAAACAATAATTATGGTTTAGATGTGACCTTTTCATTAGAATTAACAGAGAAGAAAGCTGAGAAATAACGAGGGACAGACGACAGACATTGTAAATAAAATGTTTTGTCAGATATGTCATTTGAGTGGATCTATACCTGAAAGGGTTCCCTGGTGGCCCAGTGGTTAGGATGCAGGTGCGTTCATCACAGCATCCTGGCTTTGAATCCAGCCAGGGAACCAAGAGGTCACAGTACTTGGATGGGAGACCACCTTGGAATACCAGGAGCTGTATGCTGTGGCCCACTGGAGAAGGAACTCCAGTATCTCTGCCATGAAAACCAAGTGGATCAGCATGGTGTGTTGTCCATGAGGTCATGTAGAGTCAGACACAACTGATCAACACAATATTACTCAGAAATAAAAGTTAAAAATAAAAAAATGTAATTGCATGTTTTTGAGTTTGAGGCTGTTCTGCAATTATTTGTAATGTCTTCCCATGCTTTTAAAGTACAGTATTGTGTGTTTAACTGCTGTTACAGCTCTAATTAGTGTTTAAAAAAGCCCTTGTGCGTCCTATTTAGTACTGTTAATATTTTTGACAGAAACGTGATACTTTTTTCAGTTGCGGGTCAGACTTTATTTGCGATCTAGAGCGACTAACAGAATATCCATTTTGTTTAACTAATTATTTAGAGCTCGTAATATTCGAGCTGTGCTAAAACCAATGGAGTTCTAAGGCCAAATAGTGTTATTACACTGTGGCAGGCCCGTGGTGATTGTGGGCGGGGAACTCGTAATCGTAATAGAATATGTACCAATATTAAGAGTGATTTTAAGTGTGTATAATTTTACGAATTGGGCAATAGAATCGGCCCTTAATCAGTTAGTACGTGTGCCCATGTTTTTAAAATGAAGTAATTGTGTGTTATCATTACTTAATTACAATATGTATGTTTTTCAGTCATTAAAATTATTAGTTCAGAATGATAACGCAAAATAAAAAGTTACACGAATGACAATGTTATTACCACCAGCTTATTTACTACACTAAAATAATAACCCCTCACATTGGCACACTTTATTTGGTTTATATCATATATATGTATTTCATATTTTTATATTATAATGTTTCAGTGTTTTACGGATGCGTTCATGTTTTAACCCGAATAGAGTCACACTGCCACCTTGTGGCATATTCTGGTTGAATTTTCTGTTTTAAAGGGACACAACACGGGTTATTGCAGAAATGATATACATCGGTACCTCGGTTCTCAACCTGCTCGGAACTCAACATTTTCAATGCTCAACCTGTCTGGATGAGCTTAAAACCTTGGTACTTATCGTGCTACCTTGGTACTCATTACGTTTGCTAAAACCAATTTACATTACTCCTTATGGGAGTTTGGTACTCAAACCACAGTACCACTGCATACACATATACATGAAGATCACCAGAAGTGGTTAAAAGTCTCTGTGACTATTCTGATTTATCCAACTGAGCATGCTCTTCTGTATTATCACCCTCTCACTTTGCAAGATTAAGTCACTAGTAGAGCGGGGTGATATTTTAAGGTACATTTTTTCTTAAAATACATAACTAGTTAGTCTCAGCATCCACTTTCAGTGTCTCTGCTTGTTTTGCTACTTACTAAACTTAGTAAAGGGTTCCCTGGTGGTCCAGTGGTTGGGATTCAGTGCTTTCACTGCTGTGACTTGGGTTTGATTCCAGTTAGGGAACCAAGAGGTCACACCACCCTAAAGCCATGCAGAGTTGGGCCTGGTCAGTACTTGGATGGGAGACCACCTTGGAATACCAGCAGCTGTATGCTGTGACCCACACACAGGAACTGGCAACCCACGCTTTCATGGGAGAGACATACTGCTCCATAGTGTTAGCCAAATCTGGTAATGCATGATTAAGTTTACTTTTGCTATTTTTTATGTCCCCTGTTCATACAATCTGTCTCCCCTTCAGTTCCTACACCCCTGCTTGACAAATAAGTGTCTTTTTTCTTGAACCACAGTGGTCCTTTAAATATAGGACCATGGTAGCCCTTTCACAAATTATAGTAAGTTTGCTCTCTATGGAATATAGGTGTGAGCGAAGGAGACCCACCAAGGAAATAGACTACATGCACACTTGTCCTCTAACAGAGAGCTGCTTAGTAAATATAAGATATTTCAAATTATTTAGAGAGAAAAAAACAAAAGTACACAATGTTTGCACCTGCAGAGAAACAATGTGTCTTTTATGGCCTTTCTTCTAATGTATGACTTTAATACCAACCCCACCGCAGCTATAACATCAAGTTCCTGCAAGTTGGAAGCAAAAGACTCTGCAAAGTAATAATCATGTCTAATGCTATATAACCACACAAGAACTTTGCAACATGGATTTTGTCTGCAGATTTGCACAAATTGAATATGCCCACTTTATCTACCTAAACATCTCAACCTAATAAACCCTAGGCAGAGGATTAATCATATCTCATTACTGTGTTTTTGTTTATACCACTTATTCTGGAAGGCTATTCCATGTATCTACCATTCTTTATAGAAATTAGCACTTTACCCAGAATCCAAGACCAAAGAATACCCATCTGTTGTAGCATTCCTTTCCCTTTTTCTGCAAAATTTTCCATCTTGATGTTTGTTAAATGATCACTAAAATCAACAGTTATGCTCTGCACCATGAGACAGAGTGTTAAAAGGGACATTAAAAAAGTGTTTTCCTTTTTGAAATTGCTGCTCATTTGATTGTATTATAGTTAGATTAGTTAGGTGTTGCAGATAATTCTAATTAAATAATATATAATGATAATGCACCAAATAAAGCACTGGACCCTTCTGTGCACGATACAACTGTTGGTATATATCTTTTAGCTGGATCTCAGCTGGACATGGGGATAGCTAGAGCTCTTGCATGTAATGCTGTAGGTCTGACATTGAAATCCAGGTCCCATCTCTCTTTCTTTAAATATGTTTTTTAGTTTGTTCACAGTATAAAAGCATTATCAGGCACGCACAGTAAAGGGTGGGATTTGGTCATGGGCACTTTGCAGTGCATTGACAGTCACAGTCACTTGTTCTTCTGCTACACATATTCTTTATCAGTCTCTCAACACTTGCAGAAGATCCCTTGGAGAGAAGGCATAGGGTACATTATATTTGTAATGCAATGTGTTTTAACTCAGAAAAGAGGCTGATTGTATATACAGAAATATATCAGACTGCAGCTGCTTGTCCCTCCATGGGGATAACTGCACAACCTCCTTCACTGATAATGACTGACCATATGAAGCAGCTCATTGGTTATGTGGCCAAGCCTCCATGCTGAATATCTATACAGCTGCTTGTGGGAGGGCTTAAAGGGCTTTACAAATAATAACTAAAATGCCACACACATAGAAGTTAAAGCTGATATTTGTAAAATTGATCACAAACTGATTATCTGATGGTACACAACACATCTGGTGAATTATATTCCCATTTAAATTCCATATATTTAAAAGTGTATTGTTAAGAACAATGAGATTCAGATTATCTCCTTATCAGAGACATTAAAATAAATATAAATCCATTACATTTAAATGGACATACATGTACTAAAGTTCAGTGGTAAATAGAACATTATCAAATAACCCAAATAACACATTACAAGTATAAAGAATGTATTTGAAAAGCAACATGGCAGCTTCATTTTGGTATGAAGGGTTTGCAACATATTATTGATCAACTACTTGTGCAGCGAACAAGTTGCAACATCGTATTGATCAATCATTAGCATCTCTTAGAAATTGCAATATTATTTGTTAATGGTAAGGGTCTGTTCTAGAGCTAAATGTGACTCATCATTATCTACATGTGGGAGAGTAACACATGACGTCTGAATTAATGCTAGTTTACCACCAAATTACGTTTGAACAGTTAATTCAAAAACATGTCAGGTTGCTTTATTTCTTCATTTTCATTTTTTTTATATAAGATTTCCCAGAGCAATATAAGGCAAATGATTATTTCCACATATATATTAATTAGCTCTTTCATGTACATAGCATGTACGATATGATAATATTGGGCAACATGCCATTGTTGGCTGATTTCTATTTGGTAGGCAGGTATGATGCAGTAACAAATACACTATGTATTATTTTTTTTTTTTTTTTGCGTTGTTCAGTTGTGTTTGGCTCTCTGTGACATCATGGACCGTAAAACACCATGCACATCTGTATGTCCATAGTCATGCTGACCCACTTGGTTTTCATGGCAGAGATACTGAAATGGGTTGTCAGTTCCTTCTTCAATGGGCCACAGCAAACAGCTCCTGGTATTCCAAGGTGGTCTCTCATCCAAGTACTGATCAGGCCCAACCCTGCATGGCTTCAGGGTGGTGTGACCTTTGGATTGGATTCAAACCCAGGTCGTAGCGCGGAAAGCACCAAATCCTAACCACTGGACCACCATGGAACCCCTATTTATCATTAAAGACTGGTTAAAAGGGCTGTGTGTAGTGTAAATCGGCTCCATTATGTCTGAAGAGCAGGGGGCTGCATTTAACGACAGAACGGGTGACATTTGATCCAAGGGCCACCAGTTTCACATGTCTGCCTTATACATGTAATATGTGATTTCCTTGTAAGAGTGCAACCTCTGTCCTACTACAACATCCTCAGTCCTGCGCTCTCCTTGGTGGGTTGGAGACAGATTGATACAAAGCAGCGCTTCTGTCCAGCTGTATAGAGCAGTGTTATAACCCCATTTATTGTATGGATTTAACATGTCATGTTAAGCAGAGAGTGAGACAGGCAAGTACAAAGAGACAGACACAGAGACAGAGAGACACAGATACAGTTAGAGAGAGCATGATCTACACAGAGGTACAGGCACACAGAGTGACAGAGATAGACACGCAGATAGGCAAGGTCAAAGAGACATGTATGTAATGAGACAAGACCAAAAGAGAGGCACAAAGAGAAACTAGAGCTAGTCTAAGAGATACATGGAATAGAGAGACAGGCACACAGAGAAACAGAGACAGATACAAAAAGACAGGTGCATAAGGAGACATGATTAGAAACAGACTGAGAGAACAGTGAGACACGCTGGGACATGCAGAAACAGATCGGTGAATAATGAGAGAGAGACAGAATGATACATAGAGACAGGTGCTTACAGACATATAAAGACAGATCCCTTCTGGATCACTTCCTTGTCGTGGTGAAGGGGTTGTATACTTCAATGAAGCTGTGAGCTATACCATGTAGGGATGGTGATTGCAAGTTCATTGGAGAAGGAACTGGCAACTCATTCCAGTATCTTTTGCATAGATAAATGCACAGGCATAGCAAGAGAGAAAGAACATAAGCCGATATAAATAGAGACAGCGAGATACTACACATACATGAAAAGAGACACGTACAGAGAGAGATAGACACTGTGAGATATACATAGTAGGCAAACAAAGCAACAAAACTGCAAAAACATCTAGTAGGATGCTTTGTTAGCAGCAGAAGAGGGGAGAGGTATTAGTGTCACTCTATAGAAGGAACTGGCAACCCACTCCAGTATCTTTCCATGAACACCAAGTGGATCAGCATAGTGTGTTATGGTCCATGAGGTCACGGAGAGTCGGACACCGCTGAACAACGCAAACACACATAAAAAGGCAAAACTCATAGGTAAAGGCTTCATGTTCTTAATATGTATGGCTGGGGGGGTATGATAGAAACATGCAGATATATCAAAGTATTTAATACAGTTCAGAAGGGTTGTGTTTTCCAGAAAGAATGGAGGAATGCAAGAACAAGAGGTCATGACTTATAATTGTAAGGTTGAACATTTACAGGCAATGTGCTAAAATACCTCTTTACAGAAAGGATAGAAGAACAGTCTTCCAGTGGAAGTGGTAGGGAGGGTTGAAGACAGTTAAGGATTTAAGTATCTATGGGATAAGCATAAGTCCATCTTGAGATTTTGTAAGCCAAGTTCCTGTAGACTAGATGGGTCATTTTGGTTCTTTAGTTTTATTACTTGTAAATATATACTATGATATTATTTTTCTTAGTAATAACAACATTATTTTTATATAAAAAAAATGGTGGTGCATAAGAGGAACAGCGTGGCATAAGAAATGATAAGGAAAAATACAATAAGGGAATTCAAGACATTGTGGAAGAAGGCTACACACAAAAATATACAAAATGTGAAAAAATTATACACCCTTTAATATGTCAGTCTCAGCAGGATTCAAGGGAAGCTAATTTGTCTACAAGAATAAATCGACAGGCAGTGTCAGGGAGAAAAGCAATATACAGATTTGCAGCAAAGAGTAATTACATATAAACATTGCAGAATATAAAGGTTTGTTTGTTTTTTTGCTATCTAAAAACCATTTGGCCACTATTTTATTTAGTTATTCAAAAAATCTTAAAATGTTAGAATTATATGTTTAGTGGAAGAAGCTGATTTGTTTGAGTCCAGTGGTTTATTTCTGCCTATGCCCACAAAGTGCAGGCCTAGGGCTGGCATTGTCAGTGGGCAGCACTCTGCCACAAGTTGCAGGTGCAGTGTCAGGAAATAATATGTATTTACACAGAATTTGAAAAAGTTCAAGAGAAAGCATCGTTCTGAAAAAGGAGCAATGCAGGATAATAAGGTCCCACATTGATGATGGAGTGTAGAAGAGTCAGGGTTGCATTGCAAAACTATCATTTTACAGAGAGGGTGGTAGTTAAATGGAATAGACTTCCAGCAGAAGTGGCAGAGGTAAATACAATACCAGAATAAAACAATGCCTGAGGTATGCATAAGGCTGCCCTGATAAAATATCAAGCAGATTGTTCTGGTAGATAAGACTAGATTGGTCCAGTAGTTGTTATCTACCTATTTTGAAAACTAGAAAGCACAGGAACTGATGATATTAGCTTATTATCTCCACTTCATTACTCTGTTTAATAAATATACCTCATTATTTCACAAAATAGGAGGTCTCGCTTTCACATTTGAAAAGTTGATGAATAGATATTGATTTATTTCACTGTTTCCCAGAGGTTCCTGCAAAACCTGCAACCAGAAGATTTGGTTTCTTACTTTGGAACGCGATCCATTTCAGGTAAGTACACCTGGGACTGAATTGTGTTGTAGAATGGGTTATGTCACTTCATTAATGACTCCTCATATACAGTACATTGGTCAGTGACAACTTATTAATACCTGAAACTGGCATTTATATTTATTCCATAGCACTGCAAAGTCCATTTATAAATATGATAAAAACATAGTCCATAGATCAGGGAGAGAAGAGATGGCCCATTCCTGGATCAGCCTTGAAAGGATTATCATGCATAGAGTGGGTAATCAGTAAGGGATGACAAAATATTACGACATGAATAGAGAGAAGATGGATGAACTGTAATGGATGATGGCCTATGAGGGGTGGCCCCTAAGAAGCTGTATGATCTGTATGGGATGAAGATCTATGAGGGATGGTCACTGATAAGGTGCATGATCTGTAAGAGATTATTATCTATGAGGGCTGGTCACTGAGTAGGTGGATGATCTGTAAGGGATGATCTATGAGGGGTGGTCACTGAGAAGGTAGATGATCTGTAAGAGATGATGATCTATGAGGGATGGTCACTGAGTAGGTAGATAATCTATAAGATATTATTATCTTTGAGGGATGGTCATTGAGAAGGTGGATGATCTTTAAAGGATGATAATCTATGAAGGGTGGTCACTGAGAAGGTAGAGGATCTGTAAGGGATGATGATCTATGAGGGGTGGTCACTAAGTAGGTAGATGACCAGTAAGAGATGATGATCTATGAGGGGTGGTTACAGAGAAGGTGAATTATCTGATAGGGGTGATGGTCTATGAGGTATTGATCATGGAGAAGGTAGGTGATGTGTGAAAGGTGCTGATCTATGAGACGGTGATCAAAGAGACGTTGAATAATCTGTAAGTAATGATGAACTAGGCTGAGGTGATCAAGGACGGGGTTAATGATCTGTAATAGGGGATTATCTTTGATGATGTGATGAGGGAGATGATACATTTTATGTAATGGATGATAAACTACGAGGGGGGTGATCATGGAAAAGGTGGCTGACTGTTTAAGGTATGATCCATGAAAGGATAATTAAAAAGATACTGTAGTGGATGAAATGTATGGGTGAAGATATAAGGGGGTGAACACAATGAGAGTGAATGACCTTTAAGGGGTGACGTATGAGTTGTGATTATCATGGAGATTGTGGATACTCTGTAAGAAGTGATTATCTTATTGGGTTATCAGGTAAAAGGTTCATTATTAAGCAAAGGAGTCCTATAACGGGTGCACGAGAGGCTGGCTGCTTCCACTAGTTTTATTATACTTTGTTTAATGAATTACTAGCAACCCACAGCCAACATTATCTTTATTCTTCCAGCTTCTCTCACTCTGCCTAAGCTACACCGCCGTTTCTCCAACTCCTTCTCCTACTTCTTAAGATATGGGAGTTGCATACCTGGGGAGTTTTTAAAATGCCTATAAGAAGTTACTTACAGAGCCTTCATGTTGTTTATTTCAGCATAATCTTTCATAACACCTATAACTACAGAACTGGTTCTCAATGCATCTCTACAGCAGTTGAAGCAACTCCCAGAAGACTGTGGGGCGCCTGGTGCTGTCTTGCAGCCTGCAGGAGTCCAGGCTGTCATCATTTACTGTGCAGGAGAGCTGGTGAGTCTAAGGGCTTAGGGGAATGCTTTCACTGAGGTAAGAGCCTATTCATATGTTGTTCCTTGAAGACTTTGTCTCATGTTGTAGAGGTCTTGTCACACTCTAGTGACTAGACTTCACAGACTGGCATATAATAGGAGAGCGCTCACCTTCCAATGGAGAAGTATGAGAGATAACAAGAAGTCAAGAGGAGGAGGGTTCCAGGAGGGGATTGTTTTTACTTTGGGGGCTTCTAAGAAGTAAGTAAAGTGCAATTTCTTATGACAGTAACAATGAGGTGGATACAATTAATAAACTTACCCTATATTTATGTAAACCACTTTAGCTAGAATGTATATAATGGACCCATATAGAGGTCATACACAGACCTTTTAGAGTAGACTATTGCGTTTATATCATGGAGTTTTTATCTACCTCTTACCCTGGAGTGGCCACAGACCTGTGATATTAGGACAGCTTCCTGGGTAAATATTCCAGCTTCACCTGAACATAATATCGGGTAAAGAGAAACAACTCTCTTGGAGACCAATGTAAAAGTTCAAATATAATTTATAAAAGTTACATTTGAAGCACTGAAATTGCTGTTTTTCCCCTAATGTCCAGCGAGGCTTCATCACACAAGACGGGGCGCAGCTTTCAATACAGCCCATGAGGAAGAGACAATTACAGCTTTTCCAGGACCCCAGGAGCCCCCACATCCTTTTCCCAGCAGGATACTCATCTCCTGCAGTTAATGGTAAGATCCAAGCTTTCTATCCAGCCTTTAAAGGTCCTCTGTATTTGGGGAAGAGTCCTCATGTTTGTGAAGTATTAGTTTTTCAATGATTTTTCGCTCATAGCTGTTAATATTGTTAGTTTATTACATACTTCTCAAATACATGACATGTTTCCTAAATTTAGGAGCAAGGGATAGATGTGCTAAAGCTTAAAGCTCTGGAGATCTCTTTGATTGTCTCTCCATGTATGTTATCCAATTGGCCATGTGTACTACAATGTGAGATTTTCAAGACTTCTCCAGCACTTCATCCTTAATTACATTTGATATCATGTTTTTTTGTATTATAAGTGATCTGAAATTTAGGAAACATGTTGTTCCCTATGAAAATGCATTTTTTTAAATATTACAAACCACATGGCTCCAACCAGTCACTGAAGCACGACCTTTTCCAAAGGATTCAGAAAAAAATATATATGTTTTTCACTCATCAGATACCTGTTACCCAGCCAAAAGCCATGTTCTAAAGGATGTATCAGACTACCCAGAATCCTTTGCTGCAGTTTAAACGCTATTGGGTAGCTTTATGGCGAAATCACTTAGGTGTTTGGGACATGTTGACGTATTCAGAATGAAATTCCCTTTTTTTTACTGTATTTACAGAACTTAAACTGGCTAGCAGTGCCAACTGACCATAGAGCTAAAAAGTTACAGGATCATTTTGGGATGATGTTGCTCAAAGTTGGGTTCCAAATGAATGGATGGGATAGTTGACTCAGGTTCTAAGTCATGTCAGCTTCATAATAATGTGATATTACCCTTTCTGACAGTGAATCTATTTTCACTTATCCTTATAGAGTTAAAACCTGTTGACGTCTCCAGCCGAATAAAGAAGCGAGCAGTCAGTGGGGTAAAGCACCTGGAACTGTTAGTGGTTGTGGGCCATGATGTCTATCAGTTCCACCAGGAGGACACAGAGAGATATATCCTCACCAACCTCAACATAGTACGTGTGGGACAATTGGGCTTTTCTGTAATTATCATATGTTTATTCACTGGACATTTCTAAACTTTGGTATGGTAGAATAACTGTATTCCAATACTGATATCAGTGCTAAAGAATTCTGTGTATTTTACTCAAATTTAAAAAATATATTGAATAATGTCCAGTCTCTGGGATAAAGAAATCAACACACCAATAATCACCTCTTATTTCAACTTTGGGTTCTTAATGTCCTATTCTCTTCCAGGGAACTGAGCTGCTGAGATGTTTCATTGGGAGCAATGTTCCGGGTTCATCTTGTAAAGATGGTCATCCTGACCAAACCAGAGGTACTGCCTGTAATAGCTCCTAATAGCTCATAATAGCTCCTAATATATATATATATATATATATATATATATATATATATATATATATATATATATATAAATATATATATATCAGGACCACATTTTTCCCATTTTAACTTCTTGATCTTTTGAATAACTAAATTGTATAATGCGTCAGGCAATTAATATTTAACTAGCGAATTGCCCGTCAAAAAATGACGGCAATGAAATTGTAAGTGAGCTAATGGTGTTTGGTGTATATAATGTGGCTGATTTAGCGTCCTTCGTTTTCTATGTGGTGCGACTTTTTCTGAATATCCGTAGCTGTTTGGTGGTGTTTTGCGTGTTTAGGGACCTTTAGCCTCGTTTTCGTTTTGTTCGGCGGCCAATTTTTCTCTCGCTTAGGTGATTTTCAGGTCTCTAAACTTCGAAATTTGTGCTTAAATCGAGGTTTAACTTGACTTGCTGAGGTCCTGGGTGCCCCCCCACTTGTTGTGGGTAAGCTTTTTATGTGTTTGTTGTTTGTATTTATTGTGTTTGTAATGTTTTTGGGGTTGCGCGGGTTGCATCCTTGTTTTTTGATATTGTTGGTGTTTTTCGGCAAATACGTAGGTGTTTGGTGGTGTTTTGCGTCTTTAGGCTGCTGTAGCCTCGTTTTCGTTTTTTTCGGTGGCCATTTTTTCTCTCGCTTACAGAGTTTTTCAGTGTCTAAACTCTTGTTTTTTGAGTTAAATTGAGGTGTAAGTTTAGTTTTCGAGGTCCTGGATGCCCCCTCTTCCTGTAAGTAAGCTTTTTATGTATTTGTTGTGTGTATTTGTTGTATTTTTCATGTTTTCATGTGCGCGTGTTGCGGCCGATTTTTGCGAGGACGTAATGGGTTGTAACGTGTCTCTTATTTTTGTTCCGTAAGGACGTAAATTTTGCGAGGTGCGAAGTTGCTGGCAAAGAGCGCCTTTGGGGCTCCTTGCCAGCAACTGCAACCCTCGCTTCGCCAGCAACTGCGGCCCTCACTTCGCGAGCCCGCAAGCGTTAGCAACAACTCGCATGCTCACAACTGTATATGTGATAGGATGTGGTACCTCTGAAGGCCTTACCTGCATTTAGTGGCAGGCTGGCAACTTTTAATCTGGGGTCATCCAATCGGCCCATGGCCTAGTGGCATGGGTCAAGTTTTAAAGTTGGTTTAGATTTTTGTCCCATTTACTGTGGTCCTCTGAAGTTGTTTTCTATTTCCTTCTGTACTCTATGCAAAAGCTGTGTAAAAGAGCATAATAAAGCTAAAAACAGCAAGAAAAGACAAATAACACCGGTCAACAAAATTTAACTTTTTTGTCTCAGAAGTCAAAATAAGTGAACCCTATAGTATTTTTTGTGCTGAATATATGTTTTTATAATGTCTCTACCATGTAAGGATTTTGAGAGGCAGTGATCTTAAGTTTACAGTATTACATATATTTACAATACATACATAGTAAAGGACTAACTCCTCTAAAAGGTATAAGTATAGGATTTTCTCCTGTATTTCTTCTCACGAAAATCCCACTTAAGAGTCTAACAGTAATCAGCCAGCATTGCTGGACTCCACTTGCCCTGGTACTGCTTTTCCATTTTGGAATGTCTTGGTGGAAACGTTCACCATGTTCATCGCTGAGATTTGCTGGGAAGGAATCCAGGTGCGGATACAAGAAATTGATTTTTTTTTCTACATCCCATGGTCTTGTAAGATTGCAAAAGATAATTTACTATTTCTTTGTAGTTGTCTGCCTTATGATTACCTAAGAAGTTTTGGCAAACGCTTTTGAAAGATTTCCATACAGCCTTTTCAGCCTAGTTCAACTATCAACGTTCTCATCTTTAATCAGTTGTCTTACTTGAGGTCCTACAAAGATCCCCTCTTTGATCTTTGTATCACTGATATTTGGGAATTTTATTATTAAATATGTAAATCAAAGTCCACTTTGATCAATCGCTTGGACAAAGTTCTTCATAAGATCAAGTTTTATATGGAGTGGATCAACGAGTGGTGTATTGACAACATTCTTCGGTCCTGTAGTTAATGATGTTCGTTTTGGCCATTGTTTCTGAGTGTAATTATTTCTTCGGTCTCTGCTGTCCTACTCGCAAAGAAAACAGCTGTACTTTGTGTGACCAAGTTGTAGTCCAAGCAAAAGAGCGACTACTTTCAAAGTCACCACAGATATTCCTTTTGTATTCTTCATATTTCATTTTTTTCAAGCACGTATTTTATGCTCTCATAAGTTTCTTTGATATCGGCACTGATGGAAACTTATTTCCTTTGTGGAGAAGGAAAGCTTTCAAGTTAACTTTAGAAGAATCGATAAATAAACGCCAATCCTCTGTTTTGAACTCGTGACCAAGTGCTCCCATGACAGAATAAACATCATTGCAAAAATCAAGTTCATATAAAGTCCCTATGCCTATCTCTAAAAAAATAAACTTTAGTTTCCATATGGAAGAAATTCCAGCCTTTCAACCTGGAGCTTAAAAGTTCTGCTTGCGTTTTAGATAGGTTCAAGTCTCGGATGAGGTCATTGAGATCTCCTTGGGTAAGGAAATGTGGTTGTAACAATGAACAGGAAGCCTTAAAAGTTTGATCAAGCCTTATATCATCATTGCAATGCTTTATAGGATCTTTTTCTTGTTCATCACTAAGTATTACTTCTTCTGGAGGTGTTGGCACAGGCAATACTTTACTATGCAGCACTGGCCTGATGGCAGATGATAAATTTGGATATGTCACAGTGTGCTTTGATTTAGAACTGATGCCTGAAATGTTTGTAAGACAAAAGTAACAATCTGTGGAGTGGTCTTTTTGTTCTTGCCAAATCATTAGAACAGCAAAATTCATGTGCCAAGAACCCGTTGACCAACTTGTGAGAAGTCTGACACAGGTACGACAACAAAAATGAGGGGTCCAACTTTTATCCTGGTCACTGACATTGCATCCAAAGTAAAGCTCATAGCACTTCTTAATAAGTGGAGTAAAACCAGGTTTATGATTTTTAAATATATCCTCACTGCAAAATGTAGCAAAATGAGTCCGGATGATTAATACAATTTCTTGGCATTGTTCAACTTCGTATTATGAACATAAAATGTACATAGAACAACACATATAACAGATACTCAAAGCATTAGATGGTTCAAGAACAAACTCTTTCCACCAACTGGCCAGGAGCGCTTACTCATACAGTAAACAAGCAAACACGTGACTCATCATGCCTCAAGAGCATCACGTGACGGAATATGATTCAACTGTTTATTACTCTGGGCCCTTTTTACGTTGTCTAATCAGTAGAATTTACAACAATTAAAAATAATACTAGGATTTTACTGATGAAAAATTAACATAACTTAATGCTGTATGAATGTGTTATATAGCGCAATGTATTTTATTAAAGAGGACTTAACTTTAATACTATGGGTAACAATTTTCAAATCAGTGCGATAAATTACATATAGCACAACCCTTATTTGCTCTGAGACAAAATCTTTGTTAACCAGTAATTATTAAGAACATTTATTATTTCAACTTATCAATTGATACTTTGATACTCCACCTGATCTGCTGGTTCCAGAAGTTCAAACCACAGGGATACTTTACAAAATTCAACATGAAGGATGAAAAATGTGATGCTACAGAAACGTATTTATGTTGAAATGACAGGAGGATTTCATAATAACACAGAATGTCCAGAGTAAAGTCTGAGGTTACATCAGTGACTTTATTTCATATCTCCAGTGTTTATTGTAACCCTCTTTGTACCACCAGGCCGATATCCAGATAAATAGTAACCTGACATCTTCCCTGATCAGTGTTTGTGAGTGGAACCGGAAGGTGAATCCTGCCAGGGACTCGGACCCAGAGCATGCAGATCTTATCCTTTATGTCACCAGATAATCACAAGCTCCTTGTAGATAGATAGATAAATTAATAGATTGATTGATAGATAAATGCACAGATATTGAAATACAGCTTAACAAAACTAAAGTGTTGTTTGCAAAGTCACTTAATGCTGAGCAATCAGTAATCTCACATTGATGGGCTCTCTTTAGTCGTGACCCAAAGTGGGTCAGATATAACCCAGCTGTGCTGTACAGAAGGAGCCAGCATGTGTCTGTTTATCTGCTCCTCAAGCCTTGCCTTGGACCTTCAGTTCAGATCAGCAGCTGTCCAGAACCAGATAAATGCTGGTTTTGTCTTTGAATAGAACATTGTATCTTTTCTGTGTGTTTTCTCTCTCTCTATTTATGTGCTATTTTCTCTCTGGTGCCTCTTCTCTAGGTGTGCCCTCCACATCCTGCACTGTGTTTCTGCACTACCATTATCTCCTCCATGTTTTAAACCTTCAAATGTATTAAAGTCAAGTAAGTGGTAATTATTTCACAGAAAGAGGGATCCAAGTACAAGGGATCATGATTTGAATTTTTAGACACACACAGTAAAGGATATATATGTGTAAGGCTACATATAAATAATGCCTCTAATTTGTAAAGTTTTATACAATTACGCTGCTGCGGAATGTCCCACTTTGGTTTCTGTTGAGCAGCTTCCTCAGATGGTAGTTTGAATGAAGAGGTGGCTTCTATCTGCACAGGGGGGATGTGGCAGCTAAGCCTGTCAGTGCTTTCAATATAGCTATTGAGCAGATAATTAATGTATACGAACACATTATTGTATAAGAAATGTTCTCAGAAAAGAAAATGAAACAAAGTGAAGAATAATTTCATCTAAAAGTTAAAAAATATATATTTTTTTGCTTTCTAAAAATCCCAGTTGTAGAAGAAGGAATGGCCAGACCAGATGTATATATTCTTCATTATCTTCAATCAATATCTGTGTTTTGATGTTTGTTTTACCACCTGCCCTTCTCTTATTTTAGGTTTGATCTTGAGTTGCCTGATGGGAACAAACAAGTCCGAGGTATCACACAGCTGGGAGGAGCTTGCTCATCATAATGGAGTTGGACACCGGCTTCGACCTTGGGATTGCAATGGCTCATGAGATAGGACAAATGTCAACACTCACAGATACATTAGACTACAATAATTCAGCGTGGGAACTGGATGATGCAGAGAATAGTGGTAAATTGTAGCTTGTGGCTGCTAGGGAAACAGGCCTGGATTAATGAATTTGGGAATAATCAGGGACGGATCTACCAGAGGGGGGGGGGAGCGCTTACTCATACAGTAAACAAGCAAACACGTGACTCATCATGCCTCAAGAGCATCACGTGACGGAATATGATTCAACTGTTTATTACTCTGGGCCCTTTTTACGTTGTCTAATCAGTAGAATTTACAACAATTAAAAAAAATACTAGGATTTTACTGATGAAAAATTAACATAACTTAATGCTGTATGAATGTGTTATATAGCGCAATGTATTTTATTAAAGAGGACTTAACTTTAATACTATGGGTAACAATTTTCAAATCAGTGCGATAAATTACATATAGCACAACCCTTATTTGCTCTGAGACAAAATCTTTGTTAACCAGTAATTATTAAGAACATTTATTATTTCAACTTATCAATTGATACTTTGATACTCCACCTGATCTGCTGGTTCCAGAAGTTCAAACCACAGGGATACTTTACAAAATTCAACATGAAGGATGAAAAATGTGATGCTACAGAAACGTATTTATGTTGAAATGACAGGAGGATTTCATAATAACACAGAATGTCCAGAGTAAAGTCTGAGGTTACATCAGTGACTTTATTTCATATCTCCAGTGTTTATTGTAACCCTCTTTGTACCACCAGGCCGATATCCAGATAAATAGTAACCTGACATCTTCCCTGATCAGTGTTTGTGAGTGGAACCGGAAGGTGAATCCTGCCAGGGACTCAGACCCAGAGCATGCAGATCTTATCCTTTATGTCACCAGATAATCACAAGCTCCTTGTAGATAGATAGATAAATTAATAGATTGATTGATAGATAAATGCACAGATATTGAAATACAGCTTAACAAAACTAAAGTGTTGTTTGCAAAGTCACTTAATGCTGAGCAATCAGTAATCTCACATTGATGGGCTCTCTTCAGTCGTGACACAAAGTGGGTCAGATATAACCCAGCTGTGCTGTACAGAAGGAGCCAGCATGTGTCTGTTTATCTGCTCCTCAAGCCTTGCCTTGGACCTTCAGTTCAGATCAGCAGCTGTCCAGAACCAGATAATTGCTGGTTTTGTCTTTGAATAGAACATTGTATCTTTTCTGTGTGTTTTCTCTCTCTCTATTTATGTGCTATTTTCTCTCTGGTGCCTCTTCTCTAGGTGTGCCCTCCACATCCTGCACTGTGTTTCTGCACTACCATTATCTCCTCCATGTTTTAAACCTTCAAATGTATTAAAGTCAAGTAAGTGGTAATTATTTCACAGAAAGAGGGATCCAAGTACAAGGGATCATGATTTGAATTTTTAGACACACACAGTAAAGGATATATATGTGTAAGGCTACATATAAATAATGCCTCTAATTTGTAAAGTTTTATACAATTACGCTGCTGCGGAATGTCCCACTTTGGTTTCTGTTGAGCAGCTTCCTCAGATGGTAGTTTGAATGAAGAGGTGGCTTCTATCTGCACAGGGGGGATGTGGCAGCTAAGCCTGTCAGTGCTTTCAATATAGCTATTGAGCAGATAATTAATGTATACGAACACATTATTGTATAAGAAATGTTCTCAGAAAAGAAAATGAAACAAAGTGAAGAATAATTTCATCTAAAAGTTAAAAAATATATATTTTTTTGCTTTCTAAAAATCCCAGTTGTAGAAGAAGGAATGGCCAGACCAGATGTATATATTCTTCATTATCTTCAATCAATATCTGTGTTTTGATGTTTGTTTTACCACCTGCCCTTCTCTTATTTTAGGTTTGATCTTGAGTTGCCTGATGGGAACAAACAAGTCTGAGGTATCACACAGCTGCAAGGAGCTTGCTCATCACAATGGAGTTGGACACCGGCTTCAACCTTGGGATTGCAATGGCTCATGAGATAGGACAAATGTCAACACTCACAGATACGTTAGACTACAATAATTCAGCGTGGGAACTGGATGATGCAGAGAATAGTGGTAAATCGTAGCTTGTTGCTGCTAGGGAAACAGGCCTGGATTAATGAATTTGGGAATAATCAGGGACGGATCTACCAGAGGGGGGCAGTGCTGTGGGTTTTTTTTATGTAGTGTAGGGGTCCCCTAACCCCGGCCAACCCTCTATGGCCCCCCTGGGCTTCCCATGGCCTCCCTACCCCCAGGCATCCCCTGGGTCCCCCTAGGCCACCTTGGACGTACACTTTCAGGCTGGTGGGCTCCTGTTTCAAAAAGATAATTTCAACTGAAGCTCCAAGGTAGAAATGTGGAGCAATTCAGCATGATGGGGATGTGTACCAGAGAAGAAGGTAAGAGAGCATGGGCTGCAAAGTAACAGCAAGGTACAGGGGGCATGGCTTCTGTGAGGGGGAGCAAAGGAAATAGGGATGAGGCTGAGATGATGGTTTGGTGTTGTGTGGATGGTTGTTGAGAGGGACTGGGTGATATGTAGAGATAGTATACATATAGAGAGGGGAGCTGTTATGGGGTCTTGGGGAAGGACATTGCATGAACTAGTACATGGGGTGGCCCATCGTAATAAAATGTTTCCCTAGCTCCATCACTCAGAATAATGTCATATGAATGTGAAGAATGAAACAAACTAACCCCATAAGAAGCTGTGAAAGCCATGCAGTGGGCTACTTTAGTGTTCTTATATATGGCCTGATTATCATGAAACCCTTTATTAAACTTACTGTGCATTTAAACAATAGGTTGTCTTGGAGTGGGAGCCATCTAGAACAGACTGCTCTAAAAACATACCATACTTCCTGTATGATAGTTGGAGGCACCTAGAAAGTGTATTTTTGTACATTGCTAGCAACTAAGGTTTTAATGTGGTACTTCCCCCCCTGGGTGGCTCCCACTGCAGAGACATTCCATTGTCCAGAGGGTGAAGAGATCTGCAGCTTATAAACCCTGGGGGTCTGATTTTTTTAAAAAGTTAAAAATTCATTGCTTAAATGCATAGTATCAGTTTAATAATGTATTTTTTTTCTTGTCAAGCCCAACCTAGCTATTCTTTACAAAGCTATAATAAGACCAGTAAAGTGGTCAATTCAGGTAAAATCTTTATTTTATATTACTTTTGCTTGAGGGATTTCATGTTTGTATCTTCTACACTTTCTCTGACTTGAAACCTGGGAGGTGTGGTCCTGCTCTGTACCTGCCCACTCATGCTTTGCAAAGGAAGTTTACTCTCATGGCAGCTTCCTAGCATCTTTATGATGAGCCCAATCCTGGAGGCTGGGTCCAAGGCTAACAAAAAGAGTGGGGGGGAAAGGTTGGTTTAGTTTCCAATTTTCCTTTTTTATCAGTAACTTTGTTTAACGCTTGCAGCTTTGGAATAAACCATGATGGAACTGGGAATACTTGCAGTGGGAGTGGGTATATCATGGCAGCCGAAGGAAACCACAACAGCGTCCATCTCACCTGGTCTGAGTGCAGCAGGGAGCAGTTCCTCTCCTTCCTCAGGTAGTATGAAGATCACCTGTTCATGGAGTATTTATAGATACTCCACATTAGTATACACCTCTGATGGAGTTTCATCCACTGCAGATTCCTTTCCATGCAGAGTAGTAGGAGATAGAATTTCAAAATATTCCAGATTTCTTAAAAATAAGCTTCTAAAATGTGTAGAATGCAAACTTAGAGAAGCTTCAAGCTCCGCCCATTGTACTGAAAACTTACAAAGAAAACATGGGTGATGTCCACATCTGCTGAAGTCCCTAAACAAACTTGTTTGGCTACAGATCTTGTGTAGTGTAATTAGAAATCATTAGGAAGACCCACAAGGCAATAAGACAGCATTTGTTTTGTGTTTTACTAGCCAGAAAATGGTTATTATTATAATATGCAAGGCTTCCATATACAGCTATTTTCTAATCATCTTCAAGTTCTGTTTACTTCCCCTCTCAGAAGCGGCTATGCAAACTGTATCAGTGACCTGCCAGAGCTGGACGGTAGTATCCTTGGCTGGAAGCCCGGTCTGTATTATGGAGCGGACGAGCAGTGTCAGATCGCCTTTGGGAGCTCAGCCCTGGCCTGCACTTTCTCCAGGAATGACCTGGTATAGAAGAACATGTCCTTGAAATTTTGTTTAATTAATAGTTTGAAAACTATAGTATATTGAGTAACACAATGTTGCTAGAAATGGTATATTGTCAATTAACTATAATATTTTATATGAGAGTTGGTGTGTCTAAGATTATGGTTTGGGGTTAGGGATTAGGTTAGTGATTGGTTTAGAGTTGAAGCTAGTTTTGATTTCCTAAGATTGCACTTGGCCGGATTGACCATCAGCCCAGCCCGCTGAAGGGTTTCAAGGACTTGTTCGAGCCTTCCCACGTGAGTATCTTAATCAGGGGTATATATTATGATGTTGTCTAAGTATGCTGCTGCGTAGCCTCGGTGGGGTCGCAGAAGTTTGACCATTAATCGTTGGTGGCCTGGGCACCATGCAATCTAAACTGCATCACGTTATAGTGAAACAGTCCCTCTGGTGTAAAGAATGCTGTCTTCTCCTTGGTGGACCTGGCTAGGGGGACCTGACAGTAGCCTTTCGTGAGATCCAACGTGGTCAAAAAACAGGCTTTGCCTAAGTTATCAACTAACTCGTCAATCCGAGGGAGTGGGTAAGCATCCCATTGCGATACGGCATTCAATTTCCTGAAATCGCTGCAGAACCGTGTGCACCCATCTGGCTTGGGTATGAGGACGATGGGACTGCACCAATCGCTGGAAGACTCCTTGATTATTCCGGCTTGCAGCATCTTCTGTACTTCCTTTCTTATTTCTTCCCTTTTTGCTTCTGGTATCTGGTATGGTTTAATCTGCACTTTAACGCCCGATTCAGTAGTGATATCATGACAAATCACCATGGTACCGCCCGGGATATACCGAAAATACGTCCTGATTACGGGTAACTATCTGTAGCATTTCTGCCTTTTGTAGAGGAGACAATTTGGTTTACATAAGTAGTCTTCTGCTGTTGCCGGTTAGTCTCTTGTTGAGCCACAGCTCCCATAAATAAGGACTTTGGACCTTGTGTATTTTGTCTGACCCACGCATGTGGGTGTGTAGGAGATCATAATCGGGGTGCGGCTGGGGGTTTGGGGGGGCGGCCCTCCACTCCCCTTCCCCGCACCCCCATTATGGTCACCTACACCCCCACCCCCAGGGCCACCCAATCCCCCCCGTCACCCTCATACCTACAGCTCATTAGAGGACGGGATAGCGTTTGCCATTCATACCCCCTATTCTTCCTTTCACACTGTCCCTGTCATAGAGATCCCCTATTCCACCTGTCACCTCATCCCTGTCATACAGATCCACCATTTTGCCTGTCACACTGTCTCTGTCAACAGATCCCCATTCCACTTGTCACACCATCCCTGTCATGTAGTCACCCCATTCCAACTGTCACTGTCCCTGCCATACAGACCCCTCAATCCACCTAACACACTGTCATACAGGCCCCCCATCCCACATGTTATACTGTCCCTGTCATACAGACCCCCATTCCTCCTAACACACTGTCTTACAGACCCCCATTTCCACCTGTCACAGTCCATGTCATACAGACCCCTCCCCATCCCACCTGTCATACTGTCCCTGTCATACAGACCCCCATTCCACCTTTAACACTGTCGCCTTTTCCTCTCTTAGAGTTACCTTATTAATCCGGCCAAACACACATCCACACTCTAAAGACACAGTCCATCGGATCCCTGCAGTCACAATCCATCAGTTCCCTGCAGTATACTCTCCTGCCACTAGATGCCATTATGACGCGCACATGCATAACACGCTCGTCTGCGCGTGCACACGAGTGGCGCAGCCGAAATCCACAAGATTCAGCAAACTTCATCATTAAACTACTACAGTTCACACTAACAAGAAATGTGTTTACATTTGATGGAGTTTGGTATAGGCAAATTAGGGGCACGGCCATGGGCAAGGCTTGTGCCTCTTCCTCGGCCAATGGGAGGAAATACTGGTCTTCTCAGGTGAACAGAATAAATTCACAGACAAAATACTGTAGTGGGCAAGATATATTGATGACATAATCATGGTCCGGACAGACACCAAGAAAGAATTCACCGAGTTCATGATGGATCCCAATACAAATAATTGGAACTTAAAGTTCACCTATAACATCCAAGATGAATGCATTGAATTTCTGGACCTCCGAATTTAAAAAAACACTGAGGATGAGATAAGCACAACTGTTTATAGAAAAGACACAGCTACGAACAGTTTGTTAAGATGAGACAGCCAGCACCCCACCCCCCTCAAAAGGGGCATCCGTACCTTTCAGTACCTCTGTTTAAGGAGGAAATGTAGTGATCTGGTTGATTTTAAGCAGCAAGCCAAACTTTTAAGATCATGGTTTAAGGCAAGGGGATACTCCAACAGGTGCCTGAAAAATACTCCATCGACAGAAAACATCAACCGATGTGGATAAAACAAGATGCATTATGAACTACGGCATCCAGAGCCAATCAATTAAGGAGATATTCAACAAGCATTGGCACATGCTCACGAATGACCCTGCTCTGCAAGATACACTTCAACCCAAAGCTGTGATAACTTATAGAAGGGGTCAAGATCTTGGAGAACTCCTAACCTATAGTATGTACACTAAGGAACAGCCTAAGAAGAACTGGCTCAACAACAAAGAGACCAAAGGACTTTTCAAGTGCCTAAAATGTAAAGCATGTCGATATATTCGACCAGAGAAAAATTTCACTCAACCAAAAACTGGAAAGGTATACCCTTTAAAAAATTTTTAACTGTCTATCAACCTTTGTCGTATATGCAATGACCTGCGATTGTGGTAGCCTATACCTGGGCAAGACGGAGAGGCAATTCCGACGCCGGATTTTAGAGCATATATATATAGCATTACTAAGGACTTGTTTACCCCGGTGTCCAGACCATCCTTCGAGTTCATGGCAAAATGCTCCGCCCAGTATATGTAGGAGTGCCCAATCACCCAGAGTTGATTCAAGGGTCTGCAATGGCATGTCACACTTAGTAAGCAACTGAAGCCGGTCGAATGTATAACTTGAAATGGCTCGATTGCCACCTTCCAATCCTCTTAAGCACCTCATCCGGAAGACCCAAGCCCGCTGCTTCTGTTGCCGCCCCTATGCGGAATGAGTGAGTTCCAAATTCAGCCTCACATAATCCCAGCTTGCTCAAACAACTTTTGAAAACCTTAGAGAATTGGAAGTGCGACAAGGCGAGCCCGTCCAAGTGTATTAATAATGGCCCGGGCAAACACAGCCGCCGCTGCAAGAGTCGGTTCACACAGTCCACTGGGCAACAGTCCGTTCCTACGCGTCTCAGCATGATCTCTTTGCCATGACCCGCCTGGTCTGTCTTGGACCTCCTTAACCATAACACTACCCTGTCACCTTCCACCCATACGTCCTCCACTTGCATGCCTACCGGGCCGTGCTTGCTAGCCGCAACCAGTTTGCCTAACCTGAATGCTCCAAAGAAGGCTAGCGAAAAAGCTGTACAGAACAGCAGTGCCTCGTAGGCTGTGTGGCAAACCCCCTCCAGTGCCACAGAGATACGCAACAACAGCAAAAATGTGACAGGGCGCCGCTTGTCCTTACTCGACTGACCCCTTATTAATCCCTTCAGGACCCTTCTTACCAGAAACTCCTTAGTCAAGTCCTTCTGCCCAGCTAGCTTGAACATAAAAGCTAACGCAGTTACTTGACTGGGCACTGATGCTGCCAACATACCGGCATCCCTACATTGTAGTATGAACCACAGCAGTATGCTTAACCTCTGATCATCAGACTCCTCACCGCCAGCTGCCGCCACCAAGTCGGCCCACTTAAACCACCTTCCTGTATGCCGACCATGTTCATGGCGCCAATGAATTCCTGATCAGCGACACTACCTCTCTGCTCCGAGCTCCCATAGCGTGAGCGGGAACTGCTCCCCCGTCGCTGCTGCTTGGGGTGCCAGCTGGCTGAAACGCCCCCACTGAAAACGAGACAGTGCGTCAGCTATACTGTTATCTATGCCCGGAACATGTTTAGCTCTAAAACATATGTTCAAAGGTAGGCAGGCCAGAACTAAGTGTCGAAGCAACCTGATGACCGGTATAGATGATGACGTGATGTTCACCGCGTGGACCACTGCCATGTTGTCCGAGAAAAAGATGACATGCCTATCCTTCAGGTCTTCTCCCCACATACATACTGAGACAATGATCGGAAATAGTTCCAGGAAGGCTAGATTCTTGGTTAGGCCCGCCTCATTCCATTTTTCGGGCCATGCTGCTGCACACCATTTGTCACGGAAAAATGCACCGAATCCGTGAGCCCCCGACGCGCCGGTAAACAAGGCCAGCTGGATGTTAGACTGACTACACTTGTGGATCAATGCTCTACTATTGAAGGATTCCAAGAACGTCACCCAAACCGCAGCGTCCTCTCTTATAGATGCCGTTATCCTAGCGAAGTGGTGTGGCTGCTTGATACCAACTGTAGCTAACGCGATCCGATGACAAAAAATCCTTCCCATGGGAATGATTCTACATGCAAACGCGAGCATCCCAAGAATAGACTGAAGCCGCCGAAGAGACACCCTCCTTGCACCTGCAAGCGCCGCCAACTTGCCTCTTAAATCGATTACTTTTCCCAGTGTTAAACTGCACTCCATCATCAGAGAATTTATCAAGATGCCCAAGAAGCTAAGGCAGGTGGTTGGACCCTCAGTCTTCTGGTCTGCCAACAGAACCCCAAAGGAATGCGCCACTCTGGAGAATGTGGCCAGCAGATGCGCCCACACTTCTTGTCCCCTTGGACCCATGAACAGGGAGTTGTCCAAATAATGCACCATTCTATCATATCCTGACTCCTGGACTTTGAACTATCTCGGTCGCCGAGTCAAACAACGCGTATGGAACAGACGACAGATTCTTGTCGGTACCATCAATGACTGATTGACCGTTCGAGTATGACAGGTGATGTATCAGTCTAAACTTTTCAAGTTCTTTTTTCGGCACCACACCCAAAGGGGATATCAGTAAACAAGGTATCGGGGGTTCCGCAAACGGGCCTGCCATCCTGCCCAACTTGACTTATTTTCAATTTTTTTTCTTCTGCTACAGCCTTTCACCTTGTAACTTCCAAGCTTTGCTCACCCGCTCCGTCCTAGGCTGACCCGGTCCAATGGTTGCCTGATTACCTTTGATCACCCAATTGATCACCTGCGGTCGACATCTCATCCATTTTTTAACCAACCTCTTGCTACCATCTGACCCGTGAGAAAGAGATGGCTGCGCCGCACCGCAAGCCTCCCCAACTATCATAACTTCCTCCACCACAAAGGGGGCAAACAGTTCCAAATGCGAGGTTTTCACTAACTAAAAACTTCTGTAAAAAAGATATGCAAATGTGCTAAAGAGAAGCGTCATGGACAGAGCAATGTGGGTATCACGAGGATCGGTGTGTGAGAAGGATTAGTGACACATATACACGGACACAGACACAGGAACACCAACATATAGAGACTAATACATACGTGTGTGTCTGTGGTCTGGGTGCTGTGTTGTTTTGATCTGGACGTTACACAAAGAAGTTACATCACTTGCCATACAATGAGCCACAAATCCATACGCTAAGCCCCCAACAGAAAAATATGTATACTTCAAAAAAAATTATCTCTTGAAAAATAACTAGTAAAATGAACAACAGTGTTTAATGCACTTTGAGAAAATTAAAAAAAATACTTGTTTAGGTGACAGTTTCACAAATAACGTTAAAGGATCACAAATAAACTTCTATACTTTTTATAAACATTCTAGTAAAATATACACAATTGTTAAACTTACCTACTTTATTTTGCTTGTCATATAGAGCCGCCATTTTGCCTCTCACATTCTTCCTCACTATTACATTCCTCCATCTTGTTTTGCGACAGAATATGCAGACATGATGTCACTGGTGGGGATGTAGCCAACCACATAGCTGGGCAGGATCTACTTACAAAGTGGGCAGGATCTACTTACAAAGTGGGCAGGATCTACTTACAAAGTGCCCCCTCCTTACCAGGCCCATAGATCTTGCTTCCCTGGGTCACATCAAACACCTTCCCATAGACAACTATGGGTATCCTGGGGTTGCTGGTGCTGTCATACTGAAGGAGTCACTGCAAACTGAAATCTCTTCGCTTCATGCGGGGCAGTGCAAGCCCCGGGCCCGGCCCCTCTCCAGCACACGTACACTCGGCAGGCCCCATACACCAGCACAGCCAGCAGCACCAGTTTCAGGAGCAGCTCTCATAGGCCGCAAGAGCCTCCTCATTGCCCAGTAGGGTCACCGGCCGCCTGCTCCTCCCAGCCCTCCGACATCACCAGAGCCCTGCACCCGCCTGCGGAGGAAAGGGAGCCCACAGACTGACCGGGACACACAAGCACAAACCCTGGAGTTAGGGCGCAGGGTCGCTCCGGGCTCCAGGCTGCTCCTGGTGTCTCGAGGAGGCTCTGCAGGGAGTGGCCAGGGAGCTGGGAGCAGCAAACAAGGGCTGGATAGAGAGCGCAGAGCAGCGGAGTCTCTTACATAGGTCCCTCCGCTGTATTCCGGGTATAAGACGACCCCCCCCAATTTAAAGGTACAAATGTTGTCAAAAAAGGTTGTCTTACACACAGAAAAATACGGTATACTTATACTCATAATGTATACGTGTACATTTAGCAAGAGGTGGATATCATGTATATATCACATATATAGTTGTGAGCGTACGAGTCGTTGCTCACGCTTGCGGGCTCGCGTAGCGAGCCCGCGGCCCTCGCGAAGCGAGGGCCGTGGCTCGCGAAGCGAGCCGCGGCCCTCGCGTAGCGAGCCGCGGGCCTCGCGAAGCGAGGGCCGCGGCTCGCGCAGCGAGCCGCGGCCCTCGCGTAGCGAGGTCACTGGGCAAGGGCCTCAGTTGCTGGCATGGAGCGCCGAAGGCGCTCCATGCCAGCAACTGAGGCCCCTCGCGAAGCGAGGGCCTCAGTTGCTGGCGAGGTCACTGGGCACGGTTCTCAGTTGCTGGCATGGAGCGCCGAAGGCGCTCCATGTCAGCAACTGAGGCCCCTCGCGAAGCGAGGGCCTTAGTTGCTGGCGAGGTCACTGGGCAAGGGCCTCAGTTGCTGGCATGGAGCGCCGAAGGCGCTCCATGCCAGCAACTGAGGCCCCTCGCGAAGCGAGGGACTCAGTTGCTGGCGAGGTCACTGGGCAAGGGCCTCAAACCCTCGCAAAATTCACGTCGCTACTCAAAAAACACGACACACAAATTACGACACTCGCTAAATTTTACGAGGCACGCAAACAACGTACGAAACACGTTACCACACATTACGACCTCGCAAACATCGGACGCAACACGCCGACATACAAACATTTAAAACACAATACATACACACAGCACATACATAAAAAACTTACCTACACCAAGAGGGAGCACCCAGGACCTCAAAAATGCAACTTACACCTCGATTTTACTCGAAATAAAACAGTTTAGAGACTAAAAAAAAAACGAAGCGAGAGAAAAAATGGCCGCCGAACAAAACGAAAACGAGGCTACAGCACTCTAAACTCGCAAAACACCACAAGAAACTCGCAAAACACCACAAAACACCTACGGATATTCCGATACAGACCTATACCACACATTACTCGCCATTTTACACCAATGCGGAAGTACACGACTACGCTAACGGTTTGGTCTCGCGCACGCACAGTGTTACACTGCACACATTCAGCATGCTTATACAGCAGCTCCACACCACTAATGCTGCAGCAACATCAACACAGATTGCCAGCTCTTCATCACAATGCTTCAAAATAGGTACACTATATTCATTTACTAATTTAGCTACCTTACAATTTCATTGCCGTCATTTTTTGACGGGCAATTCGCTAGTATATATATAATGTATAGTTTTGAACGTACACAAAAAAAATATGGGGAAAATATTATCTTACATTTTTACAGAAATACATTTTATTATACCATATGGTAGACAGCGACGCACAAATAAAATAAAAACAACATTTAAAAACACTTAAAAGTCTATACAAGTTTGGGTAACTCTGAATATCAAGTGTTGAGAGAAATATTATCGGGGATATAGAACTTATTTCATATTATCTAATAGGCTTAAGTACTTTACAATACTTTGTTTTTAATTTAATATGGCCTGGATTCTCATAATGGTACTTAAAAAACTGTTATAGGTGAATGAATTTGACTCAATTCACTGGCAACACACTTCACCAGTATTAATAAATTAACAACACAGTATATGTTAATTATAATTATTTTGCTATAATAAAAAGTACTTATTTCTATGTAAAAATGCATTAATGTATATAATTTAATTAGAGATCACATTAAGTATTTATTTTACTTCACCACACATAGTGAGCACTGTTCATTAAGTCAATTTTTTTGATTTACTGTTGTACACTATTGATAAATATAAGTGGAATTTGGTTAATTATGGCACTATTTTATATATAAATGTATTCATCATTCTCTATTTCTTTTTTTGTATAAAGTGGATAAGTTCCTCATTTAGAGTGAGATGAGATTATGCTATCTTAATATAAAGGTGGATATTTGTTTAAAAAATATATACACACACTTCATGTATATTTATAAAAAGTTACATGCCTAGTAAGACCTTGATAAATATAAATGTAAAGAAACATATACCCCTTATGTGTACGATTTTTATTATTATGTTTGTTGCCCAATCCTGTATTTATTCAATATTCTTATACATTGTGTGTCACACTGTAGGTGATTGCTGCAATATGATTAAATAATAAGCACCCTTAACACATAACAGCAATATACAGGTTACATAGCAATGCCACTGCGCTATAAATTAGACAGCAGTACTCCACCTCGCCTTCCCCCTTTGAAAAAGACGCAGGAGCGTAGAAACGGACGTCAGGGCGTAAGACGCGACGTGTGACGTCACACGCCGTCGTCGCGAGGAGGCTGAGACAGTTTAGGAAGGGAACCCAGCAGCTTAGGGCAGAATGAATGATTCCTGATGTTGTGAAGCCCCAAAGATCAGATTGTTTATCCAATATATCAATGCAAACAGAAGTCTATCTCAGAGACAAAAGTTATGAGGCACAACATTCATAGTTCTAACAAAACCAGATCAAGCTCTCTATATAGGGATAATCACTTGCTAATTTTTGAGACAAATACTGATGGGTTGTTAATTTAGTGTTGGGCTTTCTATATGTTGCTCAGCAGGAACTTTCATATCCTAAATTTTGAGTCATATCAGCCCCATGTATTAATTATTGGAATACCCTAATGAATAAGCTCGGGAATAATCACGTTTTAATCACCCTGAGGCTATATGCATTATCACTAATACAAAAGGGATTCTTTCATTCAAGTGGTATTATAAAAGGAAAAGTGGATAACGTCTACATTTGTATATATGATATGTCTAGATATTAAAAATCCCAGTTTCCAACAATTTACAATTTTTAAATTGAGGTATTACCTTTTAAGTGTTTTAAAATGTTGTTTTTATTTTATATGTGCGCCGCTGTCTACCATATGGTATAATAAAATGTGTTTCTGTAAATTTGTAAGAAAATATTTTCCCCATATTTTTTTTAGCGAATATTAATCAGTGTTAAGCACTTTTGTGGGAGTTAATAACTCCTTTTAGTTTGACTATAAATAGTTTTGAACCCAGCCATATATATTTACTTGAATTATGTAAGTATGAACACATTTTACTCGTAGAAGAGTTTTATGTGCTGTACAATAATATGCATTACATTTTAGATGAAGAAATACTCAGATTCAGATCCAAAACTTTTATATATTATGTGTCTCCAATATTCAAATTATATATTGTCCAATTTATAGTAATTCTTCCATCTGAATCAACACCTACAGATTTTACAATGTGTCTGCAGAGTTTTATCCTGGTCTCTCTCTGACACAATTAAGGATTGATAGCACCATCCTCATGAGCTTGGGGTTCCCCAGGAGACATAGAATGGCTCAATAACTAACTCTATAACTAACTAACTAACTCATTTTGGTGATCAGTCCAGCAATGACATGTCATGTGGCCTACACTATCTACACGCAGAGATCACAGGCCTCTACACCCTCACCAGTGGGTCAGGTAAATACATTTAAGGCAAACAGAGGTTGAGTACCATGCCATCAGGATTTTACAGTGTGTATAACTACCATATGACTGTGTGATAGACTGAAAGGTGTCCCTTCAGGTGCCCTTAGTTTGTTTTCCCAAGCTTTAGTGTAATTTGTGCCTCCAGTTTAGGTGATTGGTTTTAAAAGTTTACACACTGTGAATTGATGATATTTGGGTGTTACCTTGAAGGTGTATAATCTTACATATTGTGTTTGATGCAGAAAAAGGACCTGTATCTGTGGTTGTGAAGTGTGATATTAGCATATAGTGGTGCAATGATTGCACAATGTCACCCAAGTTGCCAGCATGAGTGTAGGAAATGGGGGGGGGGGGGGGAATCCACCCCCCCCCCCCCCAGATTTTTCTATGTTTGTATGTATGTATACATAAGCTATTTTACGGCCTGTGTATACAATGAGCTGTATCCCCCCCCCCCCCCCCCCAATTATTCTGGCTCCTACACCCCTAGGTGTCAGGTATGTTACCCCAGGGAAGTTACTTCCATGAGACAATGTCAGCAATCCTGACCTTGTGAGATCCTTTTATGTACCTCAGTGTTGACTGGTTTGCACCCGGTGAGTCTACCCATCTAGTTTTATATCCCCATTCACCATTACCATCTCTCTTCTCACCTCTTTACATCTCTCCTTCCTGAACTCTGAACTGAGCAGGTTCATACAGAGTTACCAGTGGTGCAATGCACCAGGACCCTCCTTTTGGAAGGGGTAGGGGTCAGTGCTGTGTAATTTTTTTATTATGACCGCAGGAGAAATTGGTTCTATGAGGGGGAGCAAAGGCAGGGATGTATGCTAAGAGAGGTGGGTGCTGTAGGGGGGGGGGGGGGTCATTGAGGGAGGGTGGGTGGTATGTGGTTGGATAGATGATGAGATAAATATTATGTGAAGATGGCTGCTGAGAGGGACTGGCTGCTATGTAAAGATAGTATATATTTGTACATATATATAAATAATCTGCAGTGTAGTGTAGTGTTGTGAAATGTTTCAAACACTGCCAAGATAGTGGATCATAATGGATCATAATGATTCCTACCTATAGGTTTGATAGAGAGTGCAAGGCAAAAAAAGACAGAGAATTTGAAAAGGCAAATGAGGAAGATAACTGAGCTTTCAGCTTTAGCTTCCAGAAATCTGACATGTGAGGATTTAGTGGCTCTGCTCTATAAATTCATACTATACTATAAACTGGTTGTACAGCAGACTGCTACATAAAGTGATCTGAGGAGTGCGGATGAAAACTGAGACTTTTACAAGATGATCCCTTGCATGTTTTTTTTGAGCTTTCACAACATGTATGTGAGTTGTTGGTATTGCAAGCCAATTACGAATTACAGCAATGGTTTGCTTAAAGGGTCATTGTATTTATGAAAATATCTATCATGCTTCTAAATAAGCATATGGTAAATATTAAAATATTTTTTGTTGGTGTACAAAGAACAAGTGTCTGGAAAATTATTATTATTCCTTGACACCGCACCATTTCACAAGACACCATACAAACCTCCTAGCCTCCCCACTAACCTAGTGCTATTTAGTCTTACTATCTTTGTGTAAAATAATCTCGAACTACCAGCTGGGTTCAGAGAAGAAGATGCACAAGAGATCAAATTGCCAATATCTGATGGGTAATAGAGGCTGGATAGAGGTAAAGGCTGGACTGGATGAATCCAAAGCCAGAATCAATATTGCCGGAAGGTATTTCAACAACCTCAGATACACAGATGATATGACTTTGATGGCTGAAAGTGAGGAGGAACTAAAGGACCTATTGATGAGAATAAAAGAAGAGAATGCAAAAGCTGTCCTGCTGCTCAATGGTAAAAAGACAATGCAAATGCCAATCTCAGTTCCTGGCAAATATATAAATATCAACAAAGGTCCGCATAGTTAGGACTATAGTATTCCTAGTAGTAACATACGAATGTGAGAGCTGGGCCATAAAGAAGTCTCAGCATCATAGAATTGACACCTTTGATGCTGGGAAAGATTGAAGGCACACAAAGAAGAGGATGGCAGAGGCAGAGATGGATGGATGAGGTCATTGAAGCAATGTACATGAGCTTGATAGATCTCAGAGAGGCAGTGGCTGGCGTACATAGGGTAATGGAGGGTCAGACACGACTGAACGAATAAACAACAATAATGTTATGTGAAAGGGTAATTTAGATTACTGTAGAACTGTGGCTACATCCTTTGATACAAGGAGTCTGCTTCTGGGCAAGTAAAAGGGTAGGGGTGTGGTGTCAATTTCAATCTATTCCAGTGATCAAAAAATTACTCTGGACTTCTGCCTGTTCCCTCCATCATCTGCCCTCCCTCTCATAAACAGATAGGTAATTAATTAATGGTAATGAATTAAAGGTAGTGCCCAAATCTATTTCTTCAAAAGAATCGCATATAATAGTTGTGGATCTAACGAATATTGTTTACGTTTGCGATGCTGGTCACGCTATTGCGGCCCTCGTCGCAAGGCCCCGCGGTACTTAGGCTGCAATGAGCTCTGAAGAGCGCCGTTGATGAGCGCCGTAGATGCAACTGCCTGCCTCACAAACCGAGGCCCGCAGTTGTGGGGCTGCACTAAATTCCAAATTGAATGGCCGAACCACAGAACTGGAAAGACCAGAAAAAAATTAACTTACACACTCACACACAGCACAGGGGGAGAGCCAGGGAGCCTGTGAGTGAGGTTGCAAGTTAATTTGAGGCATATTTGGTGTTTTTTCACAATCGAAAATCACTGAAGCGAGAAATAACAGACGCAGCGGTCAGAGACTAGAGAGAGGCTCACAAAAAGTTGTGGATTGCCAAGGCCTGCAATGAGCGGCAAAGCTGTTCATTGCGGGGCTTGCAATGAGTGCCGAAGGCGCTCATCACGAGGCCCGTAAAGTAGACAGGGGGAGAGGCTCACATTGAACGCCAAAGGTGCTCACATTGTGTGGCTAACAGCATTGACAGCCTTTAAATTTCAATGCGGTCATTTTTGACGGGCAAGTAGCTAGTATATATACATATATACACATATATATATATATATATATATATATATATATATTTATATCTATATATCTATATATATATATTATATATATATATATATATATATATATATATATATATATATATATATCTTAAGATGTTGCCTTGCAGACCTTCAGTAATTGGGCTTTATGATGTCATCCATTGTGACACATGTTATTTTTTTTAAGCCATATACCAAGGTATACAAGAGATGGCAGGCTAGTGTCCAGAATTAGTTATTTATATCGTAAATTTCTGTACTTATAAACAGAGTCTTCAAAAATTCAGCTTCTATATAAAATATGTCCATGGCTTACATAGCTGCTAATACTGTTAACTTGGTACATACATGACAAAAAAAGTGTCTTTTTCTTCAACTGCAGTGGTCCTTGAACTTACGGGGTCTCACTTGTTAAATCTCAGCTCTGTGAACTCCCTAGATCACTACCCTGAGAGCCATGCAGGGAGAACTGGGAGAGATGTGTTTTTCCCACCACCACAGAGTAGCACTTCCTACAAGGAGATGTGTGTAATGTCCAGTGTATGTTCAAAGTTTGTTTTAATACATTTTAGAGTGTAAACATAATATACCCTGCAGCCAGGCACCCCTAGGCACTTGTCTGTTGTGCCTAATAATACATTTGAGCCTGGCAATGAGTCATCTAAATAAAGATTTTCTCTAAAATGTGTTTATGTTCCTGTCTTGCATACCATATAATTTTATTTTCTTACATACTTAACAAACATGGAGTTTTTACCAAACTATAGTGAGTTCTAAACCAGGCGCTCTGCTAAAATACTGGACACCTGTACCATGTCTGTACTGCACTCTCTTTTGCCTCCTGTCTTTCTCACACTCCTTCCTGTCTGTCTTGTACACTTGTATTAGTCACTCCTAAGATATTTGCCTCTTTAGTACTCCCTGCATAACCTCAATACCACTCTATATACACTATAGACTATACTCACTCTCATTTCTTCATCTTATTGTTGGTAGTTTTTAGAGACAAATCATATAGTGAGGGGTAAAGGTCGGGAGGAAGCTGCTAATAAGCAGTGGTAACGTTGGGTAATGGAAATAAGTAGAACAGAAAGTAAAGATGGAGATGAGCAAGTAAACTGAGTGTAGATGCACAGAGATCATTTCTAGATTCTGTAAATTGCTGCATATTAAGTGAATCCCATTTTTTGACCAGCTTCTAAATTTATTCTGGAAGTTTTGGATGTTTCTGTCCTCCCTTGTGTGTATGTGCCAATGTGTGTATAGGAACCTCTGCTTGTACATGATATGTTGGAGAACATTGGGATATTTTCATAGCACTATATGATAAGTTGTCTAATGGCAGACATCACAAGGCTGAGCTGGGAACTCTGGGTAACAAACAACTTCTGACATCAGAGATGTGTCATAATAGATGATGTCACAGAGCTCAGGGCACCATATGATGAGTTGTCTAATGGCAGACATAACAAGGCTGAGCTGGGGACCTGGGTAACAAACAACTTCTGACATCAGTGATTCATCATAAAAGATGATGTCACAGAGCTCAAGGGACTATAAAAGGAGCTGCCTTGAGAAGCAAAGTCATTCACTGCATAAACATCAAGAGATGAACAGCTGGATAACCAAGTGCCTGTATCCTATAAAGACTATAGGAAATCTTAAAGGAGGAAATTATACCTTGCACATGGAGATTGAGAGATTACATAGACAAAGGTAAGGTTTAATACCTGGGGCATTATATTAATTGTATAGACAAAAAAGTAGATATACCATCTGAAGTAATAATATAAACTGACTTCTAAGTTTAGAAGAAGCATAACAAATGTGTGTACTCTGTTATGTTACTTTCTTGAAACTTACTGTTACGTATGTTTAAATCAGTATAGTCATGAGTCCCATGTATTGACGGTACCACTTGCATTTTTCTGCAGAAAATGGTAGCACGGTATAAAAATACAGCGAATGATGAAAAATGTCATCAGTGAGGAGATAGCACTACGAGATAAAAGGTGAGTATAGAATTTGCTTTAGTTTATTCATGTGTAAGTATATATTTCAGTGTATGAATGTTAAGGTGCCCCCCCCCCCCCCCCCCCCCCCCCCCCCCCCCCTATGACTGGCATGGCAGGGAAGAACTGAGTTTTAAAGCAGCCCTGCAATATGTATTTTTCAGAACCATCCCCATTAAAGTGGATGTTGTGTCACTTTAATGCATGAGGGAGTATTGTTTTTTTTCATTATGTATAATCTTGTGTGAGTAATTATGTGAGGAGTGTTGTCTTAGTGAGTACCATAGTTATGTTGCCAACTTCGCCAGGAGACAAAGCACCAATCAGGGACCATTATCTGCAGTCTTTTTTTGTACCTCTTTGTATATAAAATCGTTACATATCACATTAGATGACATCACAAAGCCCAGTTACTAGACAGAAGTTCTGCAAGTCCATATATCTAATGTAGAAAAGCCTTAAAGAGATATTGTAGCTACAAATTTACATGATACATTATTACTCTTGAAGTAACTGTCTTTGGTAATGCACAAACTATAGCCTTTAATTCATTATTTATCATATGCAAATTGTCAAAAGTCTGTAAAATCTTGCAGGGCGTAGTTGCGCTAGCGACTGCTTTGTGATCATTTGAAAGATGTGTAATAATACTGTACAGTAATTGCACTGTGTTCTTCTTTTTCAGAAATTTGAATACATTGAGACAACAAACCATGGACTGGACCTCACCCCGTGCTCCTCATTACTCGGGACTGTTGTCAAGGATAAAGGAAAGTCAGAATGGCTTCATGGGATCTCATGTTGCAAGGTTTCAAGATCCTCACCATAAAAATGGGACTCTTCACAGCCCTCTTGTGAGACTCGCTGCATACACGCTCTGGCCAGCATATTGGCTATAATCCCCCTGGTCATCAGTCTTGATGTGTGGTAACAGTGGCACTTCACCTGTGTAGCTGACACTATCTGGACTCTGTGCAATTGATACCAGCTTTTCTGTTAGCCGGACCCAAAGATCTACTGCCTTCCACTGGTAAGATAACAACTAATGTTTCGTTATTTATAATCTTGTGTGAGTAATTATGTGAGGAGTGTTGTCTTAGTGAGTACCATAGTTATGTTGCCAACTGCGCCAATCAGGGACCATTACCTGCAGTCTTTTTTGTACCTCTATGTATACAAAATCATGACATATCACAATAGAGGACATCACAAAGCCCAGTTACTGGACAGAAGTTCTGCAAGTCCATATATCTAATGTACAAAAGCCTTAAAGAGATATTGTAGCTCCACATTTACATTATACATTATTACTCTTGAAGTAACTGACTTTGATAATGCCCAAACTATAGCCTTTAATTCGTTATTTGTCATATGCAATTGTTATTTCCTGGGTCAGCCAATGACTTTGTTGTGTATCTGTTTTATCAACAGAAAAAGGGACTTTGTAGCCAACTTATCTGGCCTCCGTGTAGCCGACACCAACGTAACTGGCCTCCCTGCAATTGATACCAGCTTTTCTGTTAGCCGGACCCAAAGATCTGCTGCCTTCCACTGGTAAGATAACAACTGCTGGCAAGATAACAGATACCTGAGAGTTGTGAGGCTCTGTGGAGCCGCCCTGAATCCCGTCTTCCTGTTGAATCTGCACTCGAGTTCTTTCCAATGCAATTATTCTTTACTGGGGGCAGACATTGTCTTGTGTAGCTACTTCAGGGAGGGGACAGGGCTAGTAGACTTAGATTTCAATTAGTCCTGCTGTAAGCACTTAATACTAAGGATTGCCACATTTTGTTCTACATTCGCGGGTAAACAGAAACAAACATGGTGGCTTTCACTACAGTATTCTACTACTGCTTAAAATATTTAAAAAGCAAGCTAAATATTTTACTTTAAAACATTTGTCTGATCATATACAAACCTTTCTTTTCCGTAACATAACAAATGTAATGTTATACAACTACATTGTGCTTTAACTTGTTTCCCTTCTCTACAGAACTTCAACCCAAGACTCAAAAGAAATGTAAGACAAATGGAACCGAATTTAAGAAACCCAGAATATTCTCTACATTCTCTGACATTGTGCGAAGCTTTGAAATGATAACATTTGAGGATATCATGAGAGCCACAAGTTCTTCAGGCAGCTACATCTCTTCTCCTTTATTCAAATAGACAACTATTACTGGCTTCATCTTATCTGCGTAAGAAGAAATTTGAGAGAATGTGTTTGTAATAAACAATCACTGAGAGACTGGAGACTCTGCATTATGTCAAAGTAATGCAACTGCCCAAGAAACAAATATGACATATAGACACACACACACACACACACACACACACACTGACACACACACATACATACATACACACACACTGACATATACACACACACACTGACATATACACACACACACTGACATATACACACACATACTGACATACACACACACACACTGACACACACACATACATACACACACACACACACACTGACACACACACATACATACACACACACACACTGACATATACACACACACTGACATATACACACTGACATACATAGACACACATACACACACACTGACATACCTACACACACACAGACACACACTGACATACACAGACACACACTGACATACACAGACACACACTAACACACATACACAGACACACACTGACATACCTACACCCAGACACACACTGACATACCTACACACAGACACACACTGACATACCCAGATACACTGACATACACAGACACTGACACACAAAGACACACACTGAGACACAGACATACACAGACATTGACACACAAAGACACAGACATACACTGACACACTGACACACACTGACACACAAAGACACAGACATACAGACACTGACACACTGACACACAAAGACACAGACATACACAGACACTGACACACACTGATACACTGACACGCAAAGACACACACTGAGACATACATACACAGATGCACACACTGACCCACACACACTGACATACATACACACACTGACACACACAGCCACTGACACACACACACACACACACACACAGACACTTACACACTGATTTACAGACACTGACACGCACATTGACACACACACACACTTTGACATAGACACATACTGACACACACACTGACATACACACAGACACACACTGACAGACACACACACATTCACTAACATACACACACACACATACATACACACACACACACATATAAACTGACACTCAGGGCTGGATTAACTTTTTTGGAGCCCCTGGAGCCCCCTGCCAGTTCATCACTGGTTTGCCCTTCCTTGTCAGGGTCACACTGCCAGTTCATCACTGGTTTGCCCTTCCTTGTCAGGGTCACACTGCCAGTTCATCACTGGTTTAGCCTTCCTTGTCAGGGTCACACTGCCAGTTCATCACTGGTTTGTCCTTCCTTGTCAGGGTCACACTGCCAGTTCATCACTGGTTTAGCCTTCCTTGTCAGGGTCACACTGCCAGTTCATCACTGGTTTAGCCTTCCTTGTCAGGGTCACACTGCCAGTTCATCACTGGTTTAGCCTTCTTTGTCAGGGTCACCCTGCCAGTTCATCACTGGTTTGTCCTTCCTTGTCAGGGTCACACTGCCAGTTCATCACTGGTTTAGCCTTCCTTGTCAGGGTCACACTGCCAGTTCATCACTGGTTTAGCCTTCCTTGTCAGGGTCACACTGCCAGTTCATCACTGGTTTAGCCTTCCTTGTCAGGGTCACACTGCCAGTTCATCACTGGTTTGTCCTTCCTTGTCAGGGTCACACTGCCAGTTCATTACTGGTTTAGCCTTCCTTGTCAGGGTCACACTGCCAGTTCATCACTGGTTTGTCCTTCCTTGTCAGGGTCACACTGCCAGTTCATCACTGGTTTAGCCTTCCTTGTCAGGGTCACACTGCCAGTTCATCACTGGTTTAGCCTTCTTTGTCAGGGTCACCCTGCCAGTTCATCACTGGTTTGTCCTTCCTTGTCAGGGTCACACTGCCAGTTCATCACTGGTTTGTCCTTCCTTGTCAGGGTCACACTGCCAGTTCATCACTGGTTTGTCCTTCCTTGTCAGGGTCACACTGCCAGTTCATCACTGGTTTGGCCTTCCTTGTCAGGGTCACACTGGTTTTAATAATAAGAAACAGCATTGTGTAAAGATGGACAATTTAAAGGATGGAAATAGCCAAGCTAGCTCAGTAAGTCAGGAACAAAAGCAAAGTATCAATTCAGATTACAGCATCGGAGCATCGTGGTGTAGAATATTATTTATTTTCACTATAAAATGTTGAGGTTGATCATTCTCAACAATTTGTCACCACAAGAAAAGTAATTGTATTGTAAAAACACAATACTAATGTTGTAACAGAGACATTTTATTGCTGCATTTTTTTCTTCTTCATATTTGTCAATGAATTTATTTTAAATGTATAATTGTCTTTTATTTGTTTATCTTTGTACCATAAAAATAAATAAACCAAAACAGTAAATTGTACAATACGTGTAGTATAAAAAATTGTATAAATGTGGCTAATTTAAATTAATTTATTTTCATAAATGTAAATGTGAAAAAATAAAACATGTCAATCAACAAAATATAACGCGTGTGTACCTTATTATGTATTCCTTTACTTTACTTTTCACTAATATCCACATTTTGCTGGTTCATATTTAATTCTGGTATTATTAAAGTTGTAGAAAAAAAGTATTTTATTGTAAGAAAATAACAAAAATAAAAACATTATTGAGCTACTGATTAACTGTAATATTCTAATAGTATAGATGGGAAAAAAATAGATAAGCAAATAAAAACTTCACATAACCAGTACCCACAATATATGAAAATCAAATATGATTTTTGTATTATAAAATTATTTTCTTAATGGAATATATACATTATGAACAGAAAGTATACAGTATATTCCTCAAACTGTTTCATTCATGACAAATAAGTGATCCATAATTATTACATGGGAAAGATCACATTCACAGTTGTTCTTATTGTGACTTCAACCAGACTAGTGCAATGTATAGGGTCTAGAAAAACATAAATGTTGTCAAAAATACTTTGCAGAGATGAACAATTAAGTAGTAATCAATTAAGTAGTAATTAAATGAAAATGACAACTGTTTACCATGGAGTATATTCTCTGCATGGTCTGTGCTCTGTGTTCTCCGGTGCCGGCAGCGCTGTCTGCGCAAAGAGGATGCAGCCACTGCAGAGTAAAGCACATCAGAGGAAGGGATTTGGAGGGTGTCTATCTCTGTTTAAAGATGGGGTGAAAATGAGGCGCCCCTCTCAGAGATGCGCCTGTAGGCAAGAGCCTAAATTGTCTAATGAATGATCCGGCCCTGGCTATGTGGAGAGAAATAAATGCAAAACAGTATTACATATTGGAAGACCCGACTGGACAAACAGCCACCTCTTCCAATGTGTCCTGCCTGCTAAATGAGGAGGCACATGAACTACCCTGTATCAGAGATTTTGTCTTGTTATAATACATATAATTGATATTATTTGTAATTTTTAGGTTTAATACAAGCCAAGTTTTAGCTCTGTGATGTGGTCTTCCTTTCCTTGTAAACATATATCAGGCATCTTGAACTCCATTAAGCATCTGGTTATTCTACCTCTACTCTGCTCTATATTGGTCAAGAGAATCATAGACCGAAACAATAGTGAGAAACATTTCCGAACCCAAAACGGGCGCTATACTAGGCACTATTCATATAGTCCTGCAATAGTACTGGTATATAAAGTATGTTATAGCAAGTTCTGTTATGGATTGGGATCAGTACAAAATGCATAACTGTATTCGTGCACCTACTTATATATCTTATCTTTGCAGTATTATCGTATAATCAAGTTTTACTAATAAATGCGGAATCATTGGGAGCTCTAAGATGGAGGATTTGTCACTCCCCTTCATACAAGATGTAGGCAGCACAATTTTCGGTCTGTTAAGGATGACGAGTCTTATCACACCCTGAGCACGAGAAGGAGAACGCCATCTTCCCTTTGTCCTAAACTTCTGACCAATGAGAGGAAGACTCATACCCCTGTGGGATAACACCTAGAGACTCCTTAATGCTTTTAACCCAATGTCTGTTCAAGGTCTCATAAAAGCGGACACCTCAGAACCAATGAATTACCGAATAAACCTGATGTTTTGCTTAATTGTAACTTTTATCTGATTACTAAAAACGATATAAATGATGGCTGACGTAATAAAACTAGGAGAGAGAAAGCTGTATACCAGAACTCTGTGTTGGTGTATTATTTCTCTTAAGGTGTGCACACTATATGTATATTGGTAATTTGGCCAGGGACAGATATTTCTGAAAAATACTTTGTTATTTCCCAAAACAAATGGCGCCCGAACAGGGACTTGAGGTTTAACCGAACTGCAGCGGACAAGAGGAATTCGGCCAGACTTCATGGGAACAGGCGGAGCCTGATCACCTCCGGTACACGGTAAGGACATGATTAGTACCTTATCCGTGTAGACCTGTTCTTGGGATTCTGCCCGTTGTCCAGCTCCGCTGTGAAGGGAGGTTACAAAGTACAGGTGATATCTTGCCTCAAGTCCATTTGAATCCTGTACAAGAGATAGTGATATCTGTCGCCTGTGTGTGTCTGTTGGTAGTGTGGGTTGAACGATTTTGATTTCTTAGATATTGTGGTTCGGGGGGCATACACCTGTATGTGTGACTCTCTGGAGACGGATGACTTGTGCCCAGAGACGCACATAACCCAGAAAGGTCACACATACGGGCTTGCATATACTTGCCCTGGGGATTGGGATTGCTTTGCATATTTTCCTGGGAAGGGTCTATGCATGCTGGATAGATGAATATCTCTTGGGGGTCATGATGTCCTGGCCTTGGTAGCCTTGGTAACCCCAAGAGACGTCTGTCATTCACTACGGGTGGTTAAACGTGTATGTGTGACACATATTTCAGTGGCAGTAGATAGTGTTGTAAACCACAATAAGCCCTGACGGTGTCGGTTTGTAAGCAACTAGTTGTGCAAAATCCCGAATCACATATCTTTAAATCTAAAGTTTTCTGCAGAAAAGGTTTGATGATTATAATGTAATATGCTATGTCATTGCTGGTTGTGATGCATGTTTTGGTGAGAAATGTAGCTTAGAATTTCTCTCCCTGTACACTGAGGCTGAAAACTGATTTCTGTGCAGCTGTGTGTGACAATCAAGGTCAAAAGACACAGACTGCGAGAAAGGAGAAATTCCTCACCCCCCTCCCATTTTGTTTAACTCTTTCAAGGACGTATCTTAGTTAAGAGAATTCTTTCTATATCAATGCTTAAGGTCGTATGAACTCCTACAATAATTGCAGAGTTTGTACAGTAAGTGTTTCTATTCATGTTTTCATGATGTTGCACGTGAAATAATGTTTGTGTAAAAGTAGGTGTGTCCTGGGAGGAGATTGATTTAAAAAGTAAATAGTTCAAGATATAAATGTGATACGATTATGTCCTTTTGATTTACATGCCTCTGTCCACTACTCTCATTGCTATCCCTTACCAGCAGTTAAGTGGTTACAGACTGCAAGGTATATAGTCCCAGGAGGGCGGTAACAATGATCTGAGTTTAGAGAAGACGTACGAATTAACCCTTCGTAGCAGTCGAACAAGTCAGATCTTCTTCTTCAAAGCCTTTCTCAGACTTGCTGTCTCTCCCTCTCTCTGTATTACTACCTCGTTAAACACCTGCTGCTAAATACGTGTTTGCTTCATATAGAGATATGGGGCAGAATCAAGTTAAATTGATTGAGGGCGTGTTGGCCCAGGATATAGTTAAAAAGAGGGGGGTGAGGCTGTAGTGAGCCGATGCAAGAAGATGTTCAAAGTGTGTGGTATTACCAGTGTTGTAGGAGGGCATTTGAAGGCAGAAGAGTGGCGTAAAGTGTTGAGAGATAATAAAGGACAGTTACAAGATTGTGGTTTGTTGCCTAGTGCAGAGATGTGGTACAAAGTGGCTAGAGCAATTGCACAGGAAGGTTGGATAGAAAAGGAGATTGAATTGAAAGGAAGAAACATTTATGTGTATCATGCTCCATGTGAAGTGGTCAGTCCCCCGAATTCACCCGTTGTCCCCTCTACAATACAAGCAATCTGTCACCCTAATGTACCACAACCACTACATACTGCCGAACAAAGACATTCCACCCAACCACAATCAAAAGATGGCGCCCACTATTTTTTTTAATTATACCAATTTGTGCACTGAAAACGTTAAAATTATATTAAGGAATATTTCAAAAAAGAGCAGCAGATGCTTAGGATAGGAATCTTCCTTTCTTGACATGTGAAACTATGTTTTATAGACTGTGCTTATTTTTTGTAAAAGTTTTTCTTGATTATCCTTAATAAAAACTTTATGGAAAAAAAAAAAAAAGATGGCGCCCACACACACACAAAGGAGGAGCTGCACTCACCCCCGAATACTGCCCATCATAACGTGATGTCACTCGTCGCATCACCTGTCCAAGGGGCTCCGCCCATTACTCCCACCGCTCCAACAGCACATCCCACTTGCTTGTATCCAGTATTGACTCCAAACGGGACACTATATTCCCCATATCCGATATTTCCATCTGTTGAGGCACCAATTGTAACAGAACATTCACCAGCAAGTGCTGGGCCCCATAGTGTGCATAGTTCACACAGCTCTGCCACAAGCCCGCTGTTCGCCCCCCTCCCTAAGCCCAGAACACCACTGAAAAGCACAAGCTCTGCCTATCAATCATCGACAAGATAGTTCAGACGAATCCGATGATGACATAAGGGGAGGAGAGGGGGCGGTAGAATGGACGGATAGGAAGTCCAATTCAAAAGTGAAACCTAAGAGGAGAAACAAGAAAAGGGGAAGTCTAATGTACGTTGCATTTACCCCGACACAAGCCACCTCCCTTATAAACACATTGCCAGACCCTGAAAAACAACCTATGTCTTTCTATAGGAAAATGGTACAAATCCAAAAAACATACTCGGCAGCCTGGGAAGATCTTGTTAGCCTGTGTGAAATCAAGGCAGGAGATTCATACTGGCCTATTATGCGGAATGCAATAGATCCTTATGGTACAAATTGTTCAAAGCATGACTTTACATCAGGCATACAATTCTGTGATCTGTTAAGATATTGGGCAAAGGATAAATTGGCAGATCAAGCAGTTAATTTACAAGATATCAAACAGGACAAGAACGAGTCGGTAGAAAAGTTTCATGCACGACTCACACAAGTATTTACAGACCTTGGTTTCAGCCCACATAATAAAACACACACGCAGATGTTAAGTACAGCTTTCGTGCTGGGATTACATGAGACAATTCAAAAGGGCCTATTGACATCCAGACCAGAATATAGAGTGTTACCTTTAGACACCTTACTGCTGGTTGCTAAAGGGCTGGAGACAGCGGCGGCTAAACAACCTGTATCATCAGCATCTAAGAAGACGGCTGTACTTATGGTGAATTCTGAGCAATCACCACGGAAAGAAACAAGACAGTGTTTTAATTGTGGGAAATCAGGACACCTTAGCAAGAATTGCAAGGCACCCAGGAAGCCGAGACCTAAACAGCAGACAGATGATACTAAAGCAGCGCCTGTGCTTCAAGCTACAGCATAGGATGGGGGTGAGCCTGTGTCAGTGTCCCCTATTCTGGCAGTTTCTTCAGGGGATGGCGAGGTAGGAGCACAAGCTATTGTGACACTACCAATAGAGGGGACTCCCAAAACCTTTCTCATAGACACAAGTGCAGCCAGAAGCGTTTTAAGAAAACAAGATCTGCCCGATATATCTTACCTGTCTGACATTGATGTCGCTTGTGTAGGAGTAGATGGTGTTCCCATCTCCAACCATTTAACCCAACCTATGCAAATAGGCCCATTTCCAGACCTGCTTGCAAGATTTTTAGTATCCTCTACATGCCCTATAAATCTGTTAGGTGCAGACGTGCTTTCCCGACTAAAGGCATCTATCTCATTCACCCCAGATGGAACTGTACAAGTGTCTTCACCTCTACAAGTCACTGACACGTCAGCACTCTGCTCACTGCCCATATTACTACACATAGATGCCAATAGCATCTGTAATACAGTGCCAGCTGATATCTTGGACAAGATTCCAGCAACACTCTGGTCACAAGGACCAGAAGATATTGGACACCTAAAGGTGCCACCAGTCATAGTAAATCTAAAACCCGGAGCAGAGTTACCACGCAAGCCACAGTATCCTCTGAAGCCAGCACAAATAGATGCGATCTCTCAGCAGATAGAGAGATTAGTGCAGCAAGGGGCGTTGATCCCGTGTACGTCACCATGCAACACGCCCCTCTTTCCAGTAAAGAAGAAATCCAAAAAGGGAGAACCAGCAAAATATCGTATGGTGCAAGATTTGCGAGCAGTCAATGAAGCAACCATATTAGACACTCCGATAGTGCCTAATCCAAACACTCTCCTTTCTAGGATACCTCCAGCAGCTGCATACTTTACCGTAGTGGATTTAGCAAATGCTTTCTTCAGTATTCCCCTTGATCCTTCTTGCCAGTATCTGTTTGCTTTCACGCATGATCATAATCAATACAAATGGACTGTAATGCCTCAAGGAGCGCAGAATTCGCCCAGCCAGTTTGCCAAAGCTATGAGCCATATCCTTGACTCCTGGCAACAAGCTAATCCTGACATTGTATTGCTTGAGTATGTTGATGACCTCTTGTTGTGTGCAGAAGATCTTCCCACAGCCACAAGGACCTCAGAAAGCTTGCTGAGACACTTGGCAGAACAAGGATGCAAAGTATCCAGAGACAAACTACAATGGTGTAAGCAGACAGTCATATTTTTGGGACACTGCCTGTCAAAAGGTGTGCGTCATCTTACACGCGCCCGCGTGCAAGCAATAGAAGACATGTCAGTCCCTGAAGGACACAGACCCCTGCATGCTTTCCTAGGTCTAATATCTTACTGCAGAGCATGGATCCCAGAAGCATCCCTTCTAATGCAACCCTTGTATGATGTATTAAAGACTGAGCCATATGAGATGACACAGACAGCTCTGGATAATTTCTACACCCTGAAGAAAGCTATTTCAATAGCACCAGCGCTAGGATTACCAAACAATGATCTCCCATTCAAGCTCTTTGTGTCAGAAAAAGAAGGTCATGCGATGGGAGTCTTGACACAGTCCCATGGAAACAGACAACGGCCTATTGGCTATTTCTCATGTCAATTGGATGGTGTGGCAAGAGGAGGACCGTTTTGCCTCAGAGCAGCACTGGCAGCACATGCCTTACTGGACAAAACCAATGACATAGTCCTTGGTTATCCTCTCACAGTTCTGGCACCACATGATATTGCGGCCATCATACAGCAGACTAAACCTAAGCACATGACTACAGCCAGACACCTCCGTCTGCAATGTTCCCTCCTTCTACCAGACAATGTTACCTTACAGAGATGTTATGTTCTCTCTCCCAAACTCAGGAATAACCAATCTATATGTAAAAAGACGTCTACTGGAAGGTGGTGGAAACAGCCAGACGCTCACAGATGAGACACAAGACCCTTTATATTGCACACTGTGGAATGAACAATCTCCAGGCCGAGATTTCCAATATGAAGCAAGATTCACTAAATTGAAGCAGGTCACCTTAAAACTAAAGACATTGTACAACAATGCAGCAGGTGATAGTGCATTTACGGTGGAGCTCCCGCAAGAAGCAGAAGCGCTCTACAAACATTGGGATACAGAAATTCCACATGTTGCAGTATCCAAGGTTGCACCGGATGGATGGAAGACATTGGGAGCTGCATTAAAATGGTGGGAATCTGGAAAGAGGAGTTGGAAGAGGAAGGAGTGGAAAAGAAAAATCTCCACTGGCAAGCAAACAGCACACCCAGTATACAAGCTAGAGACCCATATGCAGTCCCAGGACTCACAAATCCACCCCATGACTGCCTTCAGCAAATGGAAATGGAGACCTCACACCTTGCGAATGTAAAGGAACTTGCCCTGACAGCCCCTGACATCACTCTGTATGTAGATGGATCAAGGTATGCTGATGAGAATGGAAAATATCACACAGGATACGCTGTGACTACGGAAAAAGATGTGATACGAGCCTTCTCACTACCTCCCTCCATGTCAGCACAAGAGGCAGAGTTGATTGCATTGACCTAGGCCTGTGAGATTGCGACAGGAGTCCGAGCCAATATCTACACAGACTCAAGGTATGCTCTGGCAGTGACTCAAGACTTTGGAGTAATCTGGAGAGCCAGAGGATTCATGACAGCCGCAGGCACTCCAGTGAAGCATGATAAAGCCATCTGTGAACTGTTAGAAGCTCTAACACTCCCAAAGGAAGTAGCCATACTGAAGGTAAAGGAACATGGGAAGCTAAATTCAGACGAAGCACGAGGAAATCATCTAGCAGACCAGACGGCTAAGCAAGCAGCAATGATATCACAGGAAATGGAAATGAGAGAGGTGGATGGAGGAATAAACATTTATACAATGCAGACTCTGCCAACAGATTTAAAATTGCTCAAAGAATTGCAAAAGACGGCAGGTCCAGAAGAAGTGAACAAGTGGAAGGCAAAGGGAGCAGCTTTGAAAGATGGACTATATGTTGACAATCTGAGATTGTGTTTGCCAAGAAGCTTGTACCCAGCAACAGTACAATGGGCACATGGGCCAGCACACCTGTCAAAGACTCTCATGAATACCTTAATAAACAAGTATTACATGGCCCCAGGCATCACTACTCTGTCAAGCACTTACTGTAAATCGTGCAGTATTTGTGCCAGGTGCAATGTAGGCCGCACTGAGAAACCACCACAGAGACATTTGGCAAAATCATTATATCCATTCCAGAGGATACAAATTGATCATATTCAGATGCCAAAGAGTGGTCGGTATGAATATGCATTAGTCATCGTGGACATGTTCTCAGGATGGCCAGAAGCCTACCCAGTTGTAAACATGACAGCAAAAACAACAGTGAAACGCTTATTAACAGAGGTCATCTGCAGATATGGGGTCCCTGAAGTGATTGAGAGTGACCAGGGACCAGCTTTTACAGCAGTACTGGCCAAAGAAATATGGACAGCCCTAGGAGTGACCCTCTCCTTTCATACGCCTTACCGTCCTCAAAGTAGTGGGAAGGTGGAACGTATGAATGGTACCTTGAAATCTAGGATGCTAAAAATGTCACAGAAAACTGGTATGCCATGGCCTGAAAGTCTCCCCATAGCCTTGTTCAGTGTCAGGTATACCCCTAGAGGGAAACATGCATTGTCCCCCCATGAAATCTTGTTTGGGTCTGCTCCTAGACTAGGGTGCTACTTTCCTCAGCAGCTACAGCTAAAGTCTGATGTACGTGTTGATTATGTGATTGCACTGTCCACCGCACTGACTAAAATCCATGCACAGGTGTTCTCTTCTATTCCAGATTCGGAAGTAATCACTGGTACTCATCAACTACTTCCTGGAGATTGGGTCCTAGTTAAGAAATTTGTAAGGAAAACCCCTTTGGAACCCAGATACGAAGGCCCATTCCAAGTGCTGCTGATCACGGCTACATCAGTTAAGCTGGAAGGGAAAGCTATTTGGGTCCACACATCCCATTGTAAAAAGGTTCCTCCTCCTGATGATCAGGAACCATCACAATGAGTACAATTCAGTGGTTTGTCTTGTCCCTCATGATAATTTTGAATATTGCTCAGCAGGTAACCATTACAAAGTGTAAAGATGGTATCACATTTTGGTATAATTCACGTAATACACATGTTGCTACCTATATATTTAACTTTTGTGATGTTGCTAAGTGCCCTACAGTCCCAGAACAGTGTGACTTGTATAAGAACTCCCCTGATAAAGCCATAACCCTATGTGTAGCAGACGAATTCTTTGGTACAGAATGTTCCTCATGGTATGACGCAGGGTGGACTACTGGAACAGACTGGCATTACATGATTGCATCTACTAAAAGAGTTGACCAAGGGATACCCCTACTAGACCGATTGACTCTGTTAAAGACAGGCAGATGTCTAAATAGTGGGGTATCTGGGTCTAGTATGCAACTGACTCTGAACATACAGAATCCTAGTCCCATGGATGCTGACACATACTGGATAGGTGCTTGGACAAAGGGGGAGACCACCAAATATCTCGGTAAATTCAAGCTAGTAGATATGTATGAGTATCCTGACTTACCACTTGCATTACAGATGTTGAAACCAGGATCTCATATCATTGGTACAATGACTGCCACTGGTGACCCAACTTATGAAGATACTATAGCCACTGAAACAGGGTATTCAGACCTCAATGTATGGTTGGAATGGATGAAATATAGCGTGCAAGAGAGTAACCAGACAAATTGTTATGTCTGTGGCCACGCTAGGCCCCATTTAGGGACAGTCCCTCTCAACATACCTCTGTTGGAAGAGAAATGTTTCTTGAGTCTGTTTAAGACTAAGTTTGTCTATTCATCCAGATGTGAACAGTGGAAGGAAGAATACCCTATATCTGCGAAGAACCCCCACCCTGGAAAACTACACATGTTACCTTAGAAATGTCTCCTATGGATTCAATCTACAGACGTTCCCGAGTGGGTTCTGTCACACTTATAGGGATGGATCATCCACGTTGTTAATTAATCAAACACGAGCACTGGGAGACATATATTGGTTATGTGGGGACATGAAACTTAGAGTTAGACTCTCAGGGGTGTGGAGGGGGGAATGTACCCTAGCTAAAGCCATAATGCCCCTTCACATTGTTCCAACCCATTATGGTGATTCGGCTAGTGTTCCTCAGACACAGTCCAGAAGGAAAAGACGTGCATCATCATCTGAACCTAGAGAAAGTTTTGACTCTCATGTGTACATAGACTCTATTGGAGTCCCAAGGGGGGTGCCCGATGAGTTTAAAGCACATAATCAAGTAGCAGCAGGATTCGAGTAGGGGGGTGCCCGATGAGTTTAAAGCCCGTAATCAAGTAGCAGCAGGATTCAAGTCACTCCTACCAATAATAGGTGTAAACAAGAATGTTGCCTGGATCAATTATATCTACTATAACCAGCAACGATTTGTTAATTACACTAAGGATGCCTTAAAAGGCATTGCAGAACAATTAGAGGCTACATCACACATGACCTTCCAGAATCGTATGGAATTAGACATGATCCTTGCAGAAAAGGGTGGAGTATGTAAAATGCTTCCTGACACCAGTACGTGTTGTACATACATTCCTGATAATACAGGTCCAAATGGTAAGATCACACTGGCAATCCAGAAATTGGCTAATCTTGGTCAAGAATTAAAAGAAAATTCTGGCACTATAGATTATTGGGAATCATGGTTTGGTTGGATGAATGGTTGGCAGAAAGTGTTATTGCAAATAGGGATGGCCATCTTTATTGTCATAATCTTGTTAGCCTTCCTCTTATGTTGCATTATCCCCTGTATACGCAACTACCTTCAGAAAACTGTGGACAAGGCTTCTCCCACCTTTATCTACCAAGATTTAGACATAGATCTGTATGGACAGAATGATGATTGAAAGACATCCCATCTTCTGATGCGGACTCTAACTGGCTCTAAGGAGAAAGTTCTGTGAGCTGAGCTACACTATATCTGAGTACTATGGTCCCTATCCAAGCTTAGCTACACTGTTAGAATATTAGAGGCTGGTTAGGTATTCCCCATGCCACATAGGTCATAGGGTAGGTGTGACGTCAGGTCATGGCAAGCCCGATCGAACGAAGATATGTACCTATGACTTACACACATGCAATGCTTTCAACATCCGGAAATAGAAGACATAGAGAATAGTGCTCTGGAAGGACCATTGTTAAGACATATATCTATTATAACAAGATATTTAGTTTTAGACACCCGATATAAGAATAGGGTGTTATACTTATAATCAGTAAGTTTTACTAATAAATGTGAGTGTGACGAATATATTATGTCATTTTAGGGGGGACTGTTATGGATTGGGATCAGTACAAAATGCATAACTGTATTCGTGCACCTACTTATATATCTTATCTTTGCAGTATTATCGTATAACCAAGTTTTACTAATAAATGCTGAATCATTGGGAGCTCTAAGATGGAGGATTTGTCACTCCCCTTCATACAAGATGTAGGCAGCACAATTTCCGGTCTTATCACACCCTGAGCACGAGGAGGAGAACGCCATCTTCCCTTTGTCCTAAACTTTTGACCAATGAGAGGAAGACTCATCCCCCTGTGGGATGACACCTAGAGACTCCTTAATGCTTTTAACCCAATGTCTGATCAAGGTCTCATAAAAGCGGACACCTCAGAACCAATGAATTACCGAATAAACCTGATGTTTTGCTTAATTGTAACTTTTATCTGATTACTAAAAACGATATAAATGATGGCTGACGTAATAAAACTAGGAGAGAGAAAGCTGTATACCAGAACTCTGTGTTGGTGTATTATTTCTCTAAGGTGTGCACACTATATGTATATTGGTAATTTGGCCAGGGACAGATATTTCTGAAAAATACTTTGTTATTTCCCAAAACAGTTCCATATAGTCCTCCACATTACACATGTATAAAAAGCTATCCATGCACAGGTATATAACCAATAGTAAACTCTGTATATAATAAAAATGTATATATATCAAGCTCCATATATTGCTCCACTTATTACTGATATATAAAAATGATAGTAGGATCATACAGCCCTGCACTCTGCACTTATCAATGCTCCTCATCTCTTTCACCCTCCTCTCATGTAAATTCCTCCTAGGCATGCAGAGTGGTTGGTGATGGGAGAGAAGGTTTAAGTGACCTCTGGAACAAGTAAACATTCCCACCAAGGCTTGATTGTGAATGCATAGCTGCACCATTTTAGTTGCACCATTTTTAAACTTTGTGATTAAAAAACATTCTTCCGAAAAAAATTCTGTTGCTTCATCCCACCCCAAGATGAGTGTGCGCTGTCTGTGCCATCCAGTCAGCTGCCATATACCACTCTACAACTAGTGTGAGCAAGCACAAGGTGGAGGAGTCGGGTAAATAAGAAGAGCTCTGGAATAATTGCCTCAGTTACAATGAAGATTATTTTTTTTTAAACAGAAAATGAAACTCTGCCAGGGGCAGAGCCTACCACCTCTTTTTTCTTTCCTATTTCACTCTTCTTTCCTCTTATCGTCTCTCCTATCACTCACTCCCTTCTCTCATTCTGTCTCCCCCTCTATCCCACCCCACCATCCTTTCCCCTTCTCTGGTTCTCAATTTTTTCTCTCCTCTTTACTATCCCTTGCTCTTCTTCCCCCTCATCTCATTCGTTCTCCCTTTTCTCACTCTTCTCTTTCCCTTTTTTCTTTCATCCCATCCTTTCTCTCTCTTCTCACTTACTCTTTTTTGTGCACATTCTTTATCCCACAATCTGTTTATCCCTTCTTTTCTCTATTCCCTTTACCCATTGCTCTTCTCCTATCTCTTCCCATTCCCACTCATCTCTCCCTCCATCTCTCCCTTTATCTTTCCCTTCTCTCTTTGTTCCTCTTCTCCCCCTACTCTCCTTGTTTTATCTCCCTAGTCTTTTTCCTTTTTAAGTTTCCTCCTTTGTATCTTCCTCTCCACTCTCTCTCTCTCTCTCTCTCCCTCTCTATCTCCCTTTTGTCTCTATTTATCTATAACTTCCTCCTCTCTATCTAATTGCCCCTCTTCCTTTCTCTCTTCTCCCTCCCCTCTCTCTATTCCTTTCACCTCCATTTTCTCAAACTCTCCTTTTCCCCCTTCTCTCTCTCCAATCCCCTTATGACATCTGTTTCTCTTTCCCATTTCCCCTTTTGCTTCTCATTTCCTCTCTCTCTCATTCTTTTACCTTCACTTTCTCTCACCCCTTCTCATTTCCCTTCCATCTCCTCTTCCTAATCTCTTTCGCCCCTACACTCTCCCACTCATCTCTCCTCTACTGACCTTTTTCTCTCATCCTCTCCCCATCTCCTCTTTCTACACTTTCTCACTCCTGTTTCAATTTCTCTCTTCTTCCTCCCCCCCCTTCTCCTCTATTTGCTCCTCCCCATCTCCATCCATTTTCTCTTTCTACCTCTCTTCTCTATCGCTCCCCCTGCCCTCCTCACAAATATTGCCAGGTCTCTCCTCTCTATTCCCTTTACTCATTACTCTTCTCCTTTCTCTTCCCTCTCCCCTTCTCCCCTTTTTTGTCCCCCTCATGTCTCCTTCCCTCCTTTTCCCCACTCATCTCTCCTTCTTTCTCTCCCTTTCTCTCCCCTCTCCTCTTTGTTCCTCTTCTCCCCTACTCTCCTTGTTTTATCTCCCTAGTCATTTTTCTTTTTTTCTTTCCTCCTTTTTATCTTCCTCTCTACTCTCTCTCTCTCTTTCTCCCTCTCTCTACCCCCTCTCTCTCTCTCTCCTATTTTTCTATAACTTCCTCCTCTCTATCCAATTGCCCCTCTCCCTTTCTCTCTTCTCCCTCCAATCTCCCTTCTCTTTTCACCTCCTTTTTCTCAAACTCTTCTTTCCCCCCTTCTCTCTCTCCAATCCCCCTTATAACATCTGTTTCTCCTTCCAATTTCCCATTTTTCTTCTCATTTCTACTCTCTCTCAATCTTTTACCCCCGCTTTCTCTCACTCCTTCTCATTTCCCTCTCCTCTTCCTAATCTCTTTCGCCCCTACGCTCTCCCACTCATCTCTCTTCTACTTCTCCCTTTTTTCTCATCCTCTCCCCATCTCCTCTTTCTACACTTTCTCACTCCTGCTTCAATTTCTCTCTTCTTCCGTCTCCCTCTTCCTTCTCCTCTATAGGCTCTCTCCCCATCTCCATCCGTTTTCTCTTTCTACCTCTCTTCTCTAACTCTCCCCTTGTCCTCACCACAAATATCGCCAGGGGCCAGAGAGGGCGCAGGGGGGACTGCCTGCGGACAATAGATTGCTGAGAGGGGGCCCCATTGCTCCAGAGCCCTCCATTTCCATTGCTCCAGAGTCCTCCATTCACTAGCTCTGGTACTGGGTTCATGAATGGAGTATATGGAGTCATTATAAAGAGAAAAATAGGGAGTTTTCGAGTGTATGATGTGGATTAATAGGAGGAAGTATAAGGAGGCATTATATATACACCAATATATGGAGCTGACATAGGAGTAAATCCACCATATACCAGAGGTTTCCTTATCAAGATTTCAGTCTAATGCATCATGCTCAAATATCACATCATCTAATCGTCAAAACAAAAAAACTCAATCTGCAGATCTCTAACGGAAGCAAAACCAATGTATAAAACCAATGTTAGGGCTACATGGAGAAAACCACTAGACGTAGCGAATAAAACATAAAGGAACAGCACAGCAAGAGATTTCTGTGATAATACTAATTATATGTACATTGTTGGTTGCTCAACAAAAGTAGATGAGATCATGAGTACCAGTGGAGAATGTCAGGGTCTGGTGTAAATACAGTAGTGCTGAGGTTTTGTAGAAGGAACCAGCAACAAAATCTTTCCGACTTGTTATCACATTTAAGTACTTGGTGCTATATGGAACAAAGCAGAGAGGACGGATGAAACCCCACCTAGTGATAGACTGGTCCTTGTTAGGTCAACCATTTGGATAACGGAGAGAAGTGCCTCTCCATGTCTCGTCTCCTCCCCTCTGTATTTATGTTCTCTTTCTCCTTGCCAGAACTTTAAGTACCCCTTGGTCTCCTTCCTTTACTGCCCAGGATCTAGACCCTTAATTATCACCTTGCTTCTCAGGAGTGTTCCTTTATTTTAACCATATGGTCTCTTTACAGCCCAGTGCACAGAGAAGGGAGATAATTGGCAGACAGAAGCCATAAGGGCTTTAAGGATAGCACTTGGAGGAGGAGTGATATTGAATCGTTCTGTCCCTCTCTCTACCTAACTCTATACTCTCTCTGTATCAAATAATCTTCCCCACTCTCTATACTCCTATCTCCATCCCTCCCATCATCCACATCCTTGCTACCTCCATATCTACTTTGAAATCTCCATTCTGCTCTCTATTTACTTTCTCCTTCATATCTCCTTATTATTATTACTCCCTTTTCTACATATGCTGTTTTTCTTTTTCGCTCTACATTTGGACTTACCCTTTGGTATTACTTTAAACATACCGTAATGCTTGTAGTGCAAAACAACATGGGGTCCTATGGGGCTGAGAGTTGATGGACCGCCCCATAAAATCCATCCTACAAATCAAGTCCCTTTTTGTGGCCGAATATAGAACAAGGCAGCTGCCTAGGGGTGCCTCATTTCCCTATAAGTACATTTAAATTGAGCGTGCTTATGTTTTACACACATAGACCCTGCCTCTCTAGCCAGGGGCAAGTTCTTTGGTGGGGGAGGAGGTGAGTGTGCAGTGGCAAGCTTTGTGTATTGTTATATATGTTCTTCTATGATTTTAAATGCAGCTGGTAAAAATAAATATTGTGAATATTCTGAGGATATCCAGTTTCTATAGTTAAATATTTTGTTGTGTTACATTTTGTTTTTTACAAGTGCATATGTATTTTTTAATTATCTACCTGCCCACATATTGTGTTGTTATTTACTGCTAGTAATAAGAGTGAACTACTCTGTTGTGCCCCAGGTGTGCACCTTTTGCACCAGCATTAGCTCAACCCCTGTTGCAGGTGTAATAAGGATTTTTATGGAAATATTGATGATATAAAGGATTTAATGAGTGAGGTAAACAGTTATTTCAGTGAAGTTATATTTGATTATAGAAAATATTGTTTACTTATCTCCATGGTGTATTTATCTCCCAAGTGTCATATGTAATTTAAGAATTTGATTTTATGTCATATATTTTTTTTTTAGGTTTGATTCTTTTTGATACAATTATATATTATATATTCTATGTTGTGTCTTGTCTGTATCCTGTGTTTATTCATTTTTTTATTTTTTTATTAGCAGATTTTTGTGCCTGTAAGAATTATTTTTCTGTAGAAATTATGTTTTCCAAGTGGAGAAAGGGGGAATTTTGTTTATAGTGTGTGGAATACAGAGTTTGGAGATGTTCATGCGTGTCTGTATGAATAGGTACTGTGGTTGAGTAGACATGGAGTAGAAAGTGGCATGAGAGTGTTGTTATCTGATGGGGAAATGTTCCTTGTAAATTATACCATTTTATATGTCCCTGTTTTGCTTGACTTTGCTATTTTGACTGTTCAAGGGGGAGCTGTCTATGTGTGAGGATGTCATGTATGTTCTGATTGTCATGTGAATTTGTGATACATGAAAGTGAGATTTGCTGTTTTCTCCTGGAATGATGTATACTAAATAATGGTGGTCACAGATTAGATCATTGCATTTTTGTGTAAACATTGTCCATTATATATGACGGACAGTGTAACAAAGTTGTTATCAAGAATATAATCTGACATCTGATCAATTTCAGATTAATATTTGTGTTTATATGCTGTCAGACATTTTTGATAATCAGAATTAAAGTTTTATTTAGATCTGGACCCTACTTATATATAATATTTTTTATATATATATTTACAACTAATGAATTACCCGTCAAAAAATTACGGGCATAAAATTGTAAGCCAGGAAATGCTGTTTGAGACATGATGGAAACCGTTTTTTACCCTGAGGACCTTCGGCGCTCATTGCAAGGCTTGCTCTAAGCGCCTTCGGCGCCAGCCTCTCCTGTCGTGTACTTTTGGTCCTCTGAGAGAGAGAGATATTTCTATGTATATGTAGTAAAGTAATAATTAATGATTTATTCAGTTAATTAATTAAGGAAGATTTCATTATTTATGCAATAAATTAATATACTTTAATTATTTTTAATTGATATGTGCAGCGAGCAATAGGCTGAAGAGCTAACAATCTGTTTGTATTTTGCGTCTGCATAGAATATACATTGTGAGTGTTAGTGCCTTGCTTATAAAGTGTAATGAATGTTTGAACTGTGCATTGTAAATAGGCTGCGTGTGCGAGGTAAAGCCGTTGGTTTATTCTGTAAAGCCGCATTGTATAGTCGTAATGTTATTAATGTGGTACGTGTCTCGTAAGAATTTTGCGGCTTTTGTAATAGTGTATCTTGTAGGTCGTAGTGTGATGTGTAAAGTGCTACGCAGTTTGCAGTGTTTTGCGTGGTCCGGGGTTGTGTAGCCTAATTTTAATTTTTTTCGGCGCCATTTTTTTCCTCGCTAAGGTGATTTTCGTGAGGCGAAAATCGTCTAAATCGAGTGAAATTCGCGTTCCATCTTACTCACAGTTGTCCTGGCTGGTGCCCCATGCTGTCTGTGATGGTTTTGGAATTTTTGGGGGTGTATTTAGTGTGTTTTTGTTCGTCCGCTAATCTCGTACATTTTTGCGTCTCGTATCTTTTTTATCTAAGTCCTGCTCATCGGCTAAGTCCTACGCATTAACGGCTCACCTTGCAAATCCTGACAACGTCTCGCAGTTTGACAACTATTATATGTGATTACATTTTTATTACAGTTAAAACTGTTTAAAATATTATAATGTGTAGAAATATGCTAAAATAAAGTAAAATGCTATAATTGTCCTTAAAACATTAAACTGGATGCTGGCTAAGATTCTAATGTTTTGTTAGCTGTCTCCTTTCCAAAGTTATACGATGAAGATGTTTTGGTGAAGAAAGAACAGTTTCATTTTTTGTTTACCAGAAACGCTTGTAATTCCCACCATCTCTCCTCTGGGATCATTAGTAATATTTAGGCGCAAAAAGTACCTGTTCCAAAGACATGATAATTAGTATTAAGGTTTTAAGATAATAATTAACAAGGTGGAATTATTTTATGGGTTATGATAAGCGTACAGGATAGTCAGAAGTGTGAACTGACTAAGAATATATTTTTTTATTAGTTTTTTTTTTAGATTTTGCAAGCTATCCTTGTGTTGACATTTCTCTCTGTCGGAATAAATATCGTTTGTGCACTGTCCCTGTCTACTAACTACTGCACAGGGAAAGTACACATATCACTAAAAATCTGTTTTACTTTAAGTGTTATGTTTTGTTTATCCATGTTGGATAAATACTGTAATATTGTAACAGCTATTCTTCCAGGCCCATCCTTAGCTCAGATGATGGCCATGGTGCAAATGAGTAGAGAATTGGGAAAATCTATTTTTTTTTTATTTAAATCATTTTTATTGCGAGAATAGAAAGATTCACATCCATACATTGATATATTAAATTCACATCTTGAATGAACTAACAATTGGCAATACAAAGGGAAAACATTCTTTGTTTCCTTGTCTCACAAGGTTTTACATTTTTTCTTTTTGTTTTACAAGAATTCTATTGATACATTTTACAACTTTCTTGTCAACTGCCACGAGCTTCTGACTGTATATGCCATTACGTTCTCTCATTAACAGTGATAAAAGAATAATAAGAAAAAAACATACCGGATTCTCCCACCAGTCTCATCCTGTGGCTCTCCCTCTCCATACATCCAAGCAGGAGGCCCATCTCCTGTATCTCGTGTCTATTTTAGCTGACAGGCCGCTCATGGACTGAATTAATTGGATTGTTTACAATACTGATTCATAAGTTGAAGCGTGTAGTTTCCAGTGTCTGGAAATTATGCACCTAGCTGCTAGAAAGATTTGTTTTGTTAGGAAATGTTCTGATTTTGTAAGGCTTTTTATTGGCAAGCCCAGTAGTGCTTCCTGTGGTTTTTGTGGGATTTTTGTTCCTCATAGCTTCTCTATGGAAGAATATGTTGCTGTCCAAATATGTTTAATTTTTGGGCAGTCCCATAGTATATGTTTCACGGCCCTTAAGTTTGGGCAACCTCTCAAGCATGTTCCTTCCCTTAGTCTATTTTACCACTGGATTCTAGATGGTGTGAGCTACCATCTCATGATTGTGTTATATGAGTTTTCCTTTAGTGTAATGTTTAGGGATGAATTTGCTAATGTTTTAATATTTTTTCCCATTGTTTGTTGTTTAGAGTTATCTGTAGTTCATCTTCCCAAGCAGCCTTATAGTGTAACTTGTTGGGCGCAGTTAGGTCATTTAAGTGATTGTACAGCTGTGTTATGATTTTCTTTCCTTCTGGGTTATTTATGCAGCATTGTTTGAAAGAGGACGTATTTGCTTGTTTATTGATTTGAGTGATTTGGGTTAACTTCTTGTTAACTGACAGTAGGTTAAGCCATTCCTTGTGTGGTATGTGAAAATTGGCACTAAAATTGGTTGAGGACCAATTCTGGTTCATCCTTAATACGTCTGCAGCTATCGTAAGTTGCTTCTGAACCCACCATCCTAGCTGATTGTTTCTGTTTATTGCAAGGACTTTGTGTGGCACCCTTTTTCTATTAGGCTAGTTCTTTTGTTTATTTATTTCCATAGCTTTAAGGTATGATTTATGCATGTGGATAGCATTTTTATGGGGACGTTGTGTCGAATGCTTATGTTCTGTTCCCGAATACTGGAGGAGAATCCCTAGCGTACCATTTAGCTACTTGGGCCAGTCTCGTAACCTTGTAGTATCTTGTCAATTCCAGGGAGGCAAGCTCTCCTGTCTGTTTTGATGCTGACATTGATGCCCTTATTTATTTATTTTTTCAAATTGTTTTTATTGTCAGCATATATGACATACAGAGTTACATTTATGTTCATTGACATGTATTATAAATATATAAGAATGACTCTATTATATAAATTATTAATTGTCTACTATATTCTTAAGAACATTTAACATATTACGTGTATCTTTTGCATATATTAAGAATATAACTTCTGTATTGATCATGCAATCCGCCTCCTCCCATCTTCAAAATTTCCCTCATTATTATCATGTAAGTTAGTTGCAGGACAATATCAGGTTTGCTTATTTTAGCTTTACTAAGCTTCGTCTATAGGTTTTACTGGAAATTTTCCTATATGCCATTTTTATTAATTATATTTATTCCATAATTAAATCAGTTTCTGCAGTCTGGGATTTTAATATCTGGCATTATGGTATAGAGAATATTCCCTGCAAGGTAGGAGTGAGTACAGGTAGTAATAAGAAGAAAGTTAAATCAAACAAATTAACATATAACTTATCTCATATATCACCTTGGTCAGTTGTATTGTTTTTTAATTTAAGGCAAATTAATAATACCAGTCCTTGCGTTCCTTATCTGGTTCCCTACCAGGTCCTTCCTTGTCAGTCCCCGATCTCCAGTTCTTCACCTTTTCCAGGTGTCTTTTACTTTTGTATTTTTGGGTGTTAGGTTATAGCTGTGCTCTAAATGCCTGTGTAGTCTATCCATGGGACACATATCTCTATAAATTTGGGTATAGTATCTGCTAGGGAGTGTGAAATTCTCTCATTTGTCGCAATGAAATTTATTTTTGCAGCAATTGCCCCAATGTCTAGGAGGATCTTTTTCAGTTTCTGGCTATGTAGGATTTTGTAGCTAATGGTATATATTGCAGAAGTTTGTTCTGAGGTGTGGAGAGTGTCGGGTCATGTATCCCCCTCAGGCTCTTTGCTGCTGTTAATTTTACAGAACGATGAATGATGTTTGTTGCTTGGTCACTTGCATTCTTCCAGATTTGTTAGACTTTACTGCACTTCCACAAGGTATGGATGAATGTGCCTATATCAGGGCAGTCTCTGAAACATTGTGGGTTCTCTGACTTGATTTAGCTACGGTAATCTGTCCGGTGTAAGATATGTAGGATTAAGAACTTCTATTGAACTTTCTAAGATGCTATTATTCAAAGATCCCCTGAAGATATTTGCCCAAGATTATTCCCAATTATTTGAGTCCCATTGGAGTGCTTGATCTTTTCCCAATCCCTATATACCTATATTTATTTTCCTCTCTAGGAGAGTTAAGTATGTCATATATTTCACCAATCATACCTTCAGTGAGAGGAGCATCTTGGCAAATTTTTGAAAGCCTGTTGTGTTTAGGGAGGCCTATTGTTTGAATTAATCGACATACAAATTATCTCAAGTTAGTGTAAATGACCATCCCTTACCCATGAGCCTAGTCTGTCAAAATTTTTGGATTTCCACCAATGTTGAGAGATAGATGATAAATTAATGTGAGGGGATTTAGGAAAGAGTGTGGAGTAGTGGTGGGTCCAAGTAACTCCTGATGCCATATATTTGATTATGGGGTTTGAGGAATTTTTGATACCAGATGGTGGTGGGTTAAGCCAAGTTACTGTGTCCCAGGTATAGGGGTATATGGCACAATTTTCAATAAATATCCAATCTGGTTGATATAAAATTGAGTGTGTTAAGGGTAAAAAGGCCAGTTTTGCTGCTCTGTAGTATTGCTTTAAGTTTGGGCAAGACAACTTCCTCTGGATTTGTGCCTATACATGAGTGTTGTGATGATTCTATTCCAAATATATCTAAAAATCAAACTTTGGAAGTGTGTTAGATCCTTCATGGTGATCTTAAGAGGTATTGACCTAAAGAGGTACATCAATCTGGGTAGTATGTTCATTTTACTGTGTTAATCCTTTGTAGACATGATATAGTGTGTTTAGTCCAATTGTTTAAATCTTTTTTTTTGGTGTATTACATAATGGAATATAATTGGCCTTATACATATCTTCTATTTTTGATGTTTTGTGTATCCCTAAATATTAAAAACAAATTTGGCCCATTGAAATCTATAAGTTTGTGAAAGCAGTTCTTTTTCTGCAGACGTCATATCTAATGATAACACTTCTGTTTTGTCTATATTCATTTTTAGACCGGATATGGCCCAAAATTTATCCAGGATCTGCATGAGTTGTGAGGTTGAATTTACGGGATCCGTGATAGAGCAGAGCAGGTCATCTGCAAACAATTACATTTTGAAATGTTGAAGTCCAGTTTGAATACCTTTAATTTCTGGAGTCATCCTAATTAATTGTGCTAGAGGTAGAGATGTCCCGAACAGTTCGCCCGCGGACTATTTGCGGCGATTTTGGCATGTTCGCATTCGTATACGGACGGCGAACACATGCGCTTTTCGGTTCGCCTCCTATTCTTTATCATTGAGGAAACTTTGACCCTGCACCTCACAGTCAGCAGACACATTCCAGTCAATCAGCAGCATACACTCCCTTCCAGGGCCTTCCATCTGAAGGACAGCATACATTTTAGAATCATTCTGAAGCTGCATTCGTTGTGAGAGGACAGATAGTGTAGCTGCTGGAGATTTAATATGGAAATAGATAGCCAGGCTGTGTATTTAGCTTCCACTACAGACCTGAAGGACTAAATCTAATTTCAGTTGCCTGCCTGTGTCAGGCTGACAGCTTATATTGTGCTCAGTGAAATAAAACAACACTTTTTTGACTGTAATAGATTGAATAGCAATTGCCTGCCTACAGGTGTGTGTGTGAAGCCTATTGCATCTACTCTGCCAACTTTTGCCAGTGCACAGTGATACGTCATATCTGGTGCACCCATAGTGTACAGTGACATAAAACAACACTTTTTTGACTGTAATAGATTGAATAGCAATTGCCTGCCTACAGGCATGTGTGTGAAGCCTATTGCATCTACTCTGCCAACTTTTGCCAGTGCACAGTGACACTCATATCTGGTGGCACCTTAGATTGCACGTGCAGTGCCCTAAATTTGAAGTAGGAGGTCCGACCAAGCTTTTTTTTTCCATCTCCCTGTTCCAAAAATCAATGCCATATACACGTCCCCTAATAGTGGACGTAACAGGGATTAAACCGATAGGAATAGTACTACTTAACAGTACACACCTTATAATAACACAGACAGAGGCAACACAGAGAGAGGAGTCTGAAGAAGAGGAGTCAGAGGAGGAAGGTGGCTTTGAGGAGGTGGAAGACCAAACACAGCAGGCGTCCCAGGGGGCTTGTTGTCACCTTTCGGGGACCCTTGGTGGCTGGGTGGAGGAAGAGACCTTCAATGACATCAGTGAGGACAAGGAACGGGACATGGCTTGCTTGGTATCCAACCTTGTAAAAATGGGGAGTTTGCGGTTGTGCAAAGGGACTGTTTGTGGTTGTTTGCGGTGCATTAAACGGGGAGATTGGTCTGTTACTGTGAAGCGGGTGTAACCCTTACACTACCTGATCGATACAACATCATACCTGATGTTTTAAAGCATATTATATCAAACAATTTAGGAATGTTAGGTGATTTATGCCCTTTATGGCTTAAAACCAGACTCTGCATCAACTATGTAATTTTCCGTGGGAGTTTTGCCATGGATCCCCCTCCGGCATGCCACAGTCCAGGTGATCCCATCACTATTGTGGCCATAAATAGTCCCTGTGGTTTTGAAATCCGCCTGCCCATTGAAGTCTATAGTGGTTCACCGGGTTCGCCCGTTCGCGAACATTTGATGGAAGTTTGCGTCCGCTGTTCACGAACCTAAGATTTGATGTTCGCGACATCACTAGCTAGAGGTTCTATAGTAAGGGCAAAGAGAAGAGGGGATAATGGGCAGCCTTGTCCCGTACCCCTCTGAATGTGGAGAATAGGTCTCTTCCTTCCCGGCAGTTTTAAGTTTGCTTTGGGTTCTTTGTAGTATGTGCAACTTAAGTTAATAAAATGTCCCTTGAAGCCAAACTTGTCTAAAGAAGCTAAAAGGAAGGGCCATTCAACTGAGTCAAAGGCTTTTCCACATCCAGCGAGAGTAGATATTCCGGGAATTTTTTTATTTTCGTATAATGTATGAAATTTAAGATTTTGCGTATATTGTCTGCCGCTTGTTGGCCTGGGACAAACCCCACTTGGTCGTTATATATTAGGGTGGGGAGAAAACCAGCTATCCTGTCTGCCATAATTTTGGCTGGAAACTTAATGTCATTATTGAGTAAGGAAATGGGGCGATAATTCTTAGTTTCTAGTGGGTATTTGCCTTCTTTAGGAAATAGAACTAGGTCTGCTTGGTTAATTTCAGAAGGCATTTGTTGGCCTTCCATAATAATGTTAGAAAGGTTTGTTAAGTGGGGAGCTAGGGGGTCTATACATTTTTTTATAAAAAAGGCTTGTGTATCCGTCAGGTCCTGGGGCCTTGCCTATTTTAGAATTTAGAATAGCTCATCTGACTTCCTCCAGAGTGATTGCTTTGTTTAGGTGTTTGAGATTCTCAGCTGTTAGTTGAGGGAGTTATATAGAGTTTAGAAAATAGTGTATGTTATGTGTTTCTAGAACATTTGGGGATGTATATAGTCTTTTGTAAAAGTCATAAAATATTTCCTGAATTTTAGAGGGGTTAGGTGGGATTTGCCCTTGGGGATTTCAATGAATGTACCTTTGATTTGGCTTGTTTTGACGTAAACTTCCTAGCAAGAAGTGAATCTGCTTTATTTGCCTTGCTATAGAATTTATGTTGAGTCCATCTAAGTGCTTTTTCGGTTTCTTCAGAAAGGATCATGTCTAATTCCACCCTTACCTTGTCAATTTGTGTTCTATTTAGAACTGAGGGTTTTGTTGGTTGTGTTGTTCTAGTTGTTGCATTTCCAAATTTAAATTGGTTTCTAGTAATCTACATTTTTTCTTGTGTTCTGAGGCTAACTTAATACATGTTCCCCTAATGTAAGCTTTGTGTGCCATCCAGACCCAGCCTATCCCTGTGTCTTGTCTAAAATTTATGTCAAAGAATAATTCCATTTCTTGTAATATCTGGGTTTTAAACACCGGACTGGCCAGATGCATCTCATTACTGCGCCATGTTGAAGGGGATTTATTATCTATTTTTAGGTCTACTCTCAACTTCACTATAGAATGATCTGACCATGTGCAAGGTAAGATATCAGTATTTTTGTCTGGTCTAGGAGGGAAGAGTCTGAGAATATAGTTAATCCTTGAATATGAGTCATGAGGGTGTGAATAGAAAGAGTATTCCCTATTGTTAGGATTTTGCTCGCTCCAGGAGTCAACTAGGTTTAATTTAATTTGAAAATGTTTGATTTTATTTAGCTTCTTTGAGAACTGTATCGTTTTGACCTTTTTGGATCTATCTTTTGGTTGAGTGGCAAATTCAGATCTTCAGATTATTGTAAGGATTTTTCGGCATAAATTGAGACTAGTGTTAGTTTTATATCTCATAATTTCCCAGTTAAGATAATAAAATATCCCTCTGGATCCATCTTTGTCTCTTCAACTACTAAAAGGAAATCTATCTTATGTAATAAAATGGCAATACCTTCCTGTTTTACTTCTTGGCCTCATAAAAAAGTTGGATAGTATTTATGTAAATAGTTTGGTGGCTTACTGCGTTCAAAGTGGGTTTCTTACATAAAGATTATTGAAGGACGGTGTTAACTGTATGTAATAAAGGTTTTGCAATGTTTTTGAGGTGAATTAAACTCCTTACATTGTGTGTTATAAAGACACATTCTGATTTACTCATATTCAGAATGATGTGTAAGGGAATATCTTGGATGCTTATAACTTACTGTGAACATGCCTTTGTGTGGAGCCGTTTGTTAAAGTAGAAGGACTGAGGAGGGGGAACCAATGTAGTGGAGGAGATCCCTGTAGTATTCTTGCTAACAATATGTTTTTGTATACTGGAGGAAAGAGCTTAAATATTAATGACCATGTGATATAAGGTGCTAACCAATAAAAACATCTTAACTATAACTACAACATTCTGATCTAACCTCATAGTATTATTTTGATCTCTTCTAGACTTCTAGAGTGGTATAGAATTTGATCCCTGGTCTGTTGCCTTAGAAGACGTACTATGACATCTTTGGAGACATTTGAGTTAGTAGAGGTTCCCATTGCTCCATGGGCTTTTTCAATGCCCACTTCTCTTTTTGGGGTGTTTGGTAAAATTGAGTTGATGACTGCCTTCAAGTAGGAATTTAGATCCATTACCGATTTAGGGATTCCACTAAATCTGATGTTGTTTCTCCTTGATCTATCTTCAAGTTCTTCAAGTTTAAGTTCAAGAGTGGAAATCTTTGATATGTTGGTATCTATATCTCATCTACCTTGAGCTTAGGAATCTAACATTTGGTCCATTGCTGTTCAAGAAAATTAGTCCGCTGGCCCAGGTCATGAATATCTTTTTTAAAATCTTTGACTGCTTGTGAATGGTGGGATTTAAGGGTTGATTCAAACCATGTTTTTGAATCTTTAGATACATTTGTGTCAAACAACAAAAATTGACTCTCTAGAATCCCTAGTGCATTACACTTAATTATTAATTAATTTGCTTTTATTATGGGACTATTGAAATAGAAGAAAATCGCTGCTACTTCAGTGAGTTAAAATTATTACAGTATATACTCGAGTATAAGCCAACCTGAATATAAGCCGAGGCACCTATTTTACCACAAAATACTGGGTAAAATGAGTGACTCGAGTATAAGCCGAGGGTGGGAAATGTGCTGCCCCTGTGTCCCTCTTGTGCCCACTGTGTCCCTCAACCTCCCTTCTCAACCCCCCCATCCTCAACCCCCTCCTCAACCCCCATCCTCATCCTCCCTCCTCAACCCCCCATACTCATCCTCCCTCCTCAACCCCCATACTCATCCTTAACCCCCAATCCTCAACCCCCTCCTCAACCCCCCCTCCTCAACCTCCCTCCTATACCCCCCATCCTCAACCCCCCTCCTCAACCTCAACCCCCCTCCTCAACCCCTCCTCCTCATCCTCAACCTCCCTCCTCATCCTCAACCTCCCTCCTCATCCTCCCTCCTCAACCCCCATCCTCAACCTCCCTCCTCAACCCCCCTCCTCAACCTCCCCCCTCAACCCCCCTCCTCAACCTCAACCCCCTTCAAACCCACCCACCTCTTCAACCTCAACCCCCCTCAACCTCCCCCCTCAATCCTCCTCAACCCCAACCCCCCTCCTCAACCTAAACCCCCCTCAACCCCCCTTCTCAACCTAAACCCCCCTAAATACCCTCCCCTCGCAAACCTGCTTCTGCTCCAGCCTCCACTCGGTGACCCGGCTCGCATGTGACGTCACATGCGTGCCGCGTCATTAGCATGTACCGGGTGCGGCACTCGGTATATGCTAATGCCGTGATGTTACATGTGCGCCACGCCATTAGCATATACCGGGTGCCGGCACCCGGTATAGGCTAATGACGCGGCGCGCATGTGACGTCACATCCGCGCTGGGTCAAGGAACGGAGGCCGGAGCAGAAGCAGGTAAGTGAGGGGAGAGGGGGAGGTATTTAGGGGGGTTTAGGTTGAGGAGGGGGGTTGAGGGGGGTTTAGGTTGAGGAGGGGGGTTGAGGAGGGGGTTAGGATTGAGGGGGGAGGTTGAGGGGGGTTGAGGTTGAGGAGGGGGAGGGAAAGAGACACGGGGGGTAGAGAGACACGGGGGGGGTTAGAGAAACACAAGGGGGGGGTTAGAGACACACGGAGGGGAGAGTGACTCGAGTATAAACCGAGGGGGCCCTTTTTAGCCTTAAAAAAAGGGCTGAAAAACTCGGCTTATACTCGAGTATATACAGTAATTGAAGAAATATCTGGTTCTGAAATTATAATCTACAAGGGGACTATAACATCTACTTATCTCACATTAAATTGCTTATGGGACATACCCTATTATGGAATATAATCCAGATTTTTAGTATGTCACATTTGCAGACACTGTGATCACATTTTAAAGATAATCCTCAAATATGCAGAAACTGCTAATCATATGGTTAATCATATGGTCATATGGTTAGCGGTTTAAATAATCTACATCAATATCAGGAAACATGAATTAAAAAAAAAAAATTAAAGCAAAAAAGTGGTGAAATAATTTTAAAACAAAGATGGTAGGAGAGGTTTAAGGAAGAAGGAAACTAATACAATAAATGGCTAATTACTGCACAAGCAGATCCACAATGTAATATGCCCTATATTGGATAAATTACTAAAGGCACACCCAATAATTATCAGACTTCAGCTGGTCTGTATTCAATACATTACTACAATATATTTGCTGTTTCATTCGTGAAAACATTCATGTCTATGAGGTTATTGTTCTGAGGACCTTAAATGTGAAATAGCTACTTATCAGGATATATAGTCCATCCACCCCTATTACAGTACCTCCATCTCCTTGCTTGATGTTGTTTATAGAGTTATTCAGTCAATGTATCCAGTGAGTTTCTTTGTGTGGATTCAGGACTTCAGTGTTGCCCTATTTATTCTGTTTTTTTTATTATTCCAGATTAAATTTGCCATTGCTTTCTTTAGTGTTTTCACGTCTTTTAATCTAATTGGGGTTGGGACTGTCCGGAACAGGTATAGTATTTTCGACAGAATGTTCATTTTGACAGGGTTAATTTTGCCTAGCCACGAGATATTGAGGGTGGACCACCTTCTTAATTCATTGTGTATTGTCTTAAACAATTTGGGAAAGTTAGCTTTGTAAGTTAAATTTGTCGCTCTCGGAATTTGAATTCCCAAATATGTGATGTCGCCGATTTCAAAGGGTAATTTAGAGTCAGCAGATATTCCGCTTGCTTGGGCAGGGATACTTTGAGGGCTTAACTTTTATTAGTGTTCACTTTAAACTCTTAAATTTGGTTAAATTTAGTGAGTAATTTGAATATGTTTGGAAGGCTAATTAGTGGCTCCGTGACCATGAGTAATATGCAAACAGATTGAGATTGTAGTCTTTGTCCCCCAAGTGGACCCCTTGTATATCTGGATTTCCTCTTATGACTATTGCTAGTGGTTCAATGCATAGTGCGAAAAGTCTTGTTTCCCTAGCAATATCAAATAATTGTGAGCTAAACCCTTGATATGATATATAAGCTCTCGGATTGGAATATAGTAACATTATGCTATTTAAAAAGCCAAATCTCCCTCATGAAAGCCCAGTCTATTCTGTTAAATGCTTTTTGCGCGTCCAACGATAGCAGCATCATGGGTGTCCCACCGTTGAAGGCTATGTCTATAAGGTTGTAGACTCTCCTCTTATTATCTGGAGCTTCTCTCCCTGATATGAAGCCTACCTGGTCCGGGATGGTTAACTTCTGGTAATAATGGTGCCAATCTGTTTGCTAAAATTTTGGAGTATAGTTTCACATCTGTATTGATTAAAATTGATTGAAATTGGTCTGTAACTACTACATTGTGAAGGTCATTTGCCCTCCTTATGATCAGGTGTTGAATATAAGTCATAATAACATTTTTAGAATGATCTCATGATTTGGTCTGGCTTATATACAATCTCATTGTCCTAGTTCACTATTTTGGGGATAAATTAATCTGCCCTCTTTTGCCTAAGCATCTTGGCCAACATTGAGTCTGGGTTGTTGGCTTGTCTAAAAAACGTGGCCTCCGTCCGCAGTAAAATTGTCACCACTTTCTTTCTTAGAATCAGATTGCATTGCTCTTTGCATTTTCGAATTTCGTCATACGTTTGTTGTGATTTTTGGGAAGCAAATAACCTTTGTAATTCTGTTAATCTCTTATTTATGACCTGATTTTGCTGTACTTTTTTGACGCAGCTCCCAGCTGTATACATTTCCCCCTGATAACTGGCTTATGGGCCACCCATACCCCCAATATATCTATTTTCCCACCATTGTTAAGGGAGAAGTATTCCTCAATTGCTTTGGCAATTATTTCTTTCAATTCTAAGTCATTTAGCAAATTAGGGTTCAATGTCCAGGTAGGGGATTGTCCCTTTGGCAGCAAGTCGCACAGGGATATGCTAACTAGATCATTTTGTTGCTGTAGCAATATGTAGTCTACTCTAGAGTGGGATTTATGACAGAATAAAAAGTAAACTCCCTTTCTTTTGGGTTCATTCCCCTCCATGCGTTAAACAGGCAGTGGGATTTCAATATGAATTTAAATGCTTTGGTCACTGTGGGCATTACATTTGAGTTGTATGTACTTGATTAGTCTTTACTTGTGTCTAGAACTGCGTTCATATCCCCTCCTATGATCCAGATGGCTTCCTGCCAGTTGGCTTTTACATTTGATATTTTGTGAAAAAAGGTGTTCTGTTCCAAGTTTGGTGCGTATATATTTAAGATTAATACATTTCTATCATTGATGATTCTGTGTACTACTATATATCTACCCTCCTACTCTTTTTATGTCTTTACATGCCAAAAATTCAGTCTTTTATGCACCAGGATTGACACTCCTCTTTTTTTCTCTGAGACCGAGCCATGGAATATTTGTGTGTAGATTCTCCCCCAGTATTTGGGTATCACTTTTTTTTTTTTATGGGTTTCTTGAATCAGTAATACAACTGCTCCTAATCTGAGATATTCTTTTATAGCTATTCCCCTTTTTACAGATTCATTCAGCCCCTGAGCGTTATGGGATATTATATTCATATCCATGACTTGCCTGTCTTCAATTTACTAGCTCTACCTGTCAGGACAAACCTGCGCCCACCTCTTCTGCAGATACTTTTCGATGAGATGGCCTCCCGCTGGGAAGCGAGCACACAAGACCCAGAGTTTATGTAACCTGGCTCAAAATGAGAAAAAGGAGAGTTAATGAGTGGTTCTTGAAAACTTTTCTTACTAGTCAACTTTTTGTACTTAATTATGTACTGTCTGTGTTCCAGCTCTTAAGATCTGTTTTAGAACTAATATGTTATGAGCTTTAGTTTAAGTCTGAGTTGATTTCTTCCAAAGGTAAACAGTAAAACCAAATTATTCTAAACTTCTGCTGTCTGTTCTTGCCGGGAGTTGTGATTCAGGGCCCCGGCGGGATCTTGATATTCCTCTTGCTGTTTGGGTGGTGTTTTCTGATACTTGTATGTTCCATGATCCCAGAAGAGCGACTCCTTCTGGCAGTAAAGATCTTTCTGTCTTTTGCTATGTTTAGGCGGAATGGGAAGCCCCATGTTTATTTCCATCCGTGTTCCAGTATACTCCCAGAATTTCATTGTTCTACTTTAGTACAGGGTCACTGGTATTAAGTACAAGAAGATGCTAGGACGATGTCCCTCTATTTCCGGGACTCCATTTCTAGCAGCTTTCATAAATTGTTCTTTAGTTAATAGTGAAAGTGAGCTATAAAGTCTCTCGGACGGTCCGGATTAGTTGCTCGGCCCCCCACTGCCCTGTGGATTCTGTCAAGTCTGAAATATTCTGTTTCTGTATTTGGCATAAGGAATTCACATAACTCTGCCATATATAATTGAAGATCTTTTACTGACTCAGGCAAGTTCTTTATCTTGATGTTCTGTCGTCTTGACCTATTTTCAAGATCTTCCTGTGCCGCTTGTTGATGGGTCTGTTCTTCTCTCAGTGTTGCAGTTTCTTCCTCCAACCTGTTGTGCACCTGTAGAAGGTCATTGTATTTCTCTTCCAGGGACACAGTTTTGTCGTCTACTTTCTTTATTTCTGCAGTAAGTTGTTACTTATTTAATTTCAGATTTGATTTCTGACCTAAATGACGTTATCAGGTCTTTGAGGTCTTGAATATCTCCTTTAGTACTTGGAGTGGCGTTCTCCATGCTTAATACAGATGTTTCTTTTGTTGGCGTGTAGGTTTTTTTGGACGCTTGTGAGCTATTCCTTGGTGTTTAATATGACTGTATGTCTTTAGAATTCCTTCTTGTTGACACTCCCGCCATTCCCTATATTAAACCTTTAAATAGTATGTTGATTTCTTATCCACTCTTGTCACTCTGATGACTATGTGAGTGTCACTTCTTCGGGGGTCTTTACATTTTTTTAACTCTACGGCTGATGGGTCTTAAACTGCAGGTGTCTGTGATACTTTCTCCCTAATCATTGCTTCTAGGTCCCTTGTCTGGTTGGGATGGATTTTTCTCTGACCAGACTATGTTTCTAATTATTCCCTTTGCCTGTAGGCGATGTCTAGTTTTCGGGTGTGTTTTGTAGTTGTTTGTTGCTTGACTCTTTTAGTGGGGCAATGTCAGGTTTCTCAGTGGCCCATTGTCTGGGTAGTCCTGCTTCCAACCCTCTGGGGGAAGCACTACCGTCTGTCGCCCCTAGGTGTCAGTGTCTTTGAGTTTTACAGTTTTGCTGGGAAACTTCTAGAGCTTTTTGTTGCGTAATCAGTGCCTTAGGTCTATTAGTGCACTGTAGTAATTAGTGGCTTGCTGTGTGCTGCATTATAGTAAAACAAACAACACGTGTAAAAAAAATAAAACTGTGTCTCTGCCCTTACCCATGCTTTATATTGTGGAATAAGCAAGTCTGATATTTTTATATGTTATGATAATTTATATATACCTGTATCTATCTGAATATCCACATCCTCTCTTTTCCAGTTCACGGTTTATTTTACCATCAGAGAGAGGGTCTTTATAGACAGTTATTTCCATATGTACCTGTAAAGTCCTTTACACAAAATTCCTTAAAATAAACAAAAAATATTTAGCACAAAAGGTAATTTTAAGGCATTGATCAAGCTTTTAAAAAAGTAAATAAAATAGATACAATAGAACAAAATATGCTTGTACCAACAGCATGCTATCTATTACTCTAGCAGCCACTATGAGGTAATTACATTGAAATGTTAATTAATAGATACATAAATTATAAACAGTTTCTTGTGTGGTGTGGATATTGCAATTTACATTATACATCATGCATGCATTGTCAGAAGATATTTCTAAATACGCTTATTTCATGGGTGCATAAACAATCTCACACATATGTTTACTTTTGCCCCATATTAATAAGCAACCTGATATATTTCAAAGTGGATATATATATATATATATATATATATACACACATAAATATATATATACACACATATATATATATATATATATATATATATATATATACACACATATATATATATATATATATATATATATATATACACACACATATATATATATATATATATATACACACACATATATATATATATATATATATACACACACATATATATATATATATATATATATATATATATATATATATATATATATATATACACACATATATATACACACACACATATATATATATATATACACACACATATATATATATATATATATATATATATATATATATATATATATATATATACACGCACACACACACAATTGATTTGTTAGGCCTACAGCTGCTGGTGGAGCAACATGGTGGCAGGGGAACAGAGATGCACATGTGCTTGTGCAACCAGGGTCTGCTAAGGTATCCAATACGTAAGTCCTGGCCTGCCTCTTTCACTACCTTTATGGAAAAATAAATATTTTTGGAGAAGGCTGGAGCTCAATAGTGTTCAGCATCAATATAAACTATTATAGTTCATTGTTATGTTTTAATCTATTTATTTCAAATCTATCAAACACAAAGTGCATGTCATATCTTAATGTTACCACAGGAGGGCACTGCATACTCATATGATCTAAAGTTAAACTATAAAGGTGGTTTATCCAGAACTACAAAATGTACAGTAATTACAGACCACTGACATCATTCATACTGACTTTTTATAAATTCTAAAAGGGTGATCTTCACTCTTTTAAATATTTGTAAATGTCAGATTTTAATGCATCATTGTCTCAAATATGGAATAAAATGTTTTGTACTTAGATTGTAAGTTTGTGAGTTTTCAATCTTGTGTCAGTGCCTTGGAAACAAGCTCTGTGCACATTTGATTTTATGCTCAAAAACAGGGCCCTCCATTCTTTACAAGGTGTTTAATTTGTTTTCTGCTATGTACTCAACCCCTGTACAGCGCTATGGAATATGTTGGCGCGATATAAATAAAGATAATAATAATAATAATAATACTTTATCCTCATTTCCCATAAATCTTTGTATAGAAAACAACTTTATTAAAATGTTAAGAATTGCGCATTTAAACAATTAAATTACTATTTTTCAGTCCTGTCCCAGGCTATATAAGCTCCAGATGTCTGCGCCCTCTGAATGAACTAATGTGTCTGGAGTGGAGCTACCTGGAGGGAGGGCTATCTAAATTGGCATACACAGTGAAGTATGATGATGGAGGGCAACTAGAAAATATGTGTTTGTATATGGCGGGCAGCTCCGATTACATTGCTCCCGGCTACTAATGTGCGTTTCAGAATGTTTTTTTTCCATTTGCCCCCCTGTTGGGTACACTCCAGTCACAATACCTCATTAAGGGGGTGGAAAGATCAATGCGCTTATAGAGCCTGGGGGTCACCGAAAAATAGTAAGTTATTGTTTAAATGGACAGTGGAAGTTTAATCGACTCATCAAGCCCCGCATAACTGCGCTTTAGAGGCCCCTTTATAAGAACACAAATGTAGTAAGTTTCTGAGTATTTCGGCTTCCAAAGACGTATAAAGCAATTCTGACACTAAAGCCTAAAAGATTGAGAGTACATGTGATAAAGAGAGTACATTTGGGAGAGTTATTGTGTATAGGTGGGTGTGTATGCCCAGGTGAGTGAGTGCATGCTGGAGTCTGGGGCTACCAGTGATAGAGGAGGGGGAGAGAATTAGGGAGATGGGGTAGCAAAGGGAAAGAAAGGAAGACAAGTTCAGGAAGATTACAAACTCCTACCTGAGAAGCTTGGCAAGCCCCACTGCTTTATCTCACCTGATCACCAAGTGGACAGGTAGACTGAGACCACTCCCACTGTGTGAAGTCACATTACTATTGGATCATTAGGTTATATTTAATCCTAATGTGCTTCGGCCCCTCACAACATTTGCCTGTTTAATCTGGCACACATCTAAATTATACAGATAAATATGAAAGCGTCAAGGAAAATACATGTAATAACACAGCTAATGTCTGGTATAAAGGGGTCTGTAAAAATAGACAAATTATAGGCAAGTTTTCATTCAATCCATACAACTGGGGATTGATGATAACATCACCTGGGATTCATAGACCCCAGAGACTGGACATAGAGGGTGCCAGATTCATGGACATAGGAGGGTACCAGATTCATGGACATAGAGGGTGCCAGGTGAGGGTACCAGATCTATGGACATAGAGGGTGCCAGGTGAGGTACCAGATTCATGGACATAGAGGGTGCCAGGTGAGGGTACCAGATCTATGGACATAGAGGATGTCAGGTGAGGGTACCAGATTCAGGGACATAGGAGGGTGCCAGATTCATGGACATAGAGGGTGCCAGTTGAGGGTACCAGATTCATGGACATAGAGGGTGCCAGGTGAGGGTAACGAATTCATGGACATAGGAGGGTGCCAGATCCGTGGACATATGGGGTGCCAGGTGAGGGTACCAGATTCATGACATAGAGGGTGCCAGATCCATGGACATAGGAGGGTACCAGATTCATGGTCATAGGAGGGTGCCAGATTCATGGTCATAGGAGGGTGCCAGATTCATGGACATAGGAGGGTGCCAGATTCATGGACATAGGAGGGTGCCAGATTCATGGTCATAGGAGGGTGCCAGATTCATGGTCATAAGAGGGTGCCAGATCCATGGACATAGGAGGGTGCCAGATTCATGGACATAGGAGGGTGCCAGATTCATGGTCATAGGAGGGTGCCAGATTCATGGTCATAGGAGGGTGCCAGATTCATGGACATAGGAGGGTGCCAGATTCATGGACATATAGTGTGCCAAATGAGGGTACCAGATTCATGGACATAGAGGGTGCCAGGCAAGCCCTGTACATGGAGAAGAACAGATGGATATTACTGCTCATATTTTTCTATTTTGTCTTTTAAATCAGTAAATTTGTTATTGGACAAAATAAAACACAGCCTTTACATTAATACACAATTATTTTGTTGCTGTTGTGCTCCATTTTATTTTCTCAAACAATTCTGTCTCTTACTTGTGTAAACTACTGAGCTTTGTCCATTTTAGTTGCCATATTCCCACTGTGCAGACAGAAACATCAAAGTCTCCTTCTGCCTCAGGAAGATCACTGGAAACTGAAGTGTTTAAAATACACAGAAGCATAATTGTATATAAATGTAAATAAAATACTTTTTTTTATTCTAAATATCACATATATAGTTGTGAGCGTACGAGTCGTTGCTCACGCTTGCGGGCTCGCGTAGCGAGCCCGCGGCCCTCGCGTAGCGAGCCGCGGGCCTCGCGAAGCGAGGGCCGCGGCTCGCGCAGCGAGCCGCGGCCCTCGCGTAGCGAGGTCACTGGGCAAGGGCCTCAGTTGCTGGCATGGAGCGCCGAAGGCGCTCCATGCCAGCAACTGAGGCCCCTCGCGAAGCGAGGGCCTCAGTTGCTGGCGAGGTCACTGGGCACGGGCCTCAGTTGCTGGCATGGAGCGCCGAAGGCGCTCCATGTCAGCAACTGAGGCCCCTCGCGAAGCGAGGGCCTCAGTTGCTGGCGAGGTCACTGGGCAAGGGCCTCAGTTGCTGGCATGGAGCGCCGAAGGCGCTCCATGTCAGCAACTGAGGCCCCTCGCGAAGCGAGGGCCTCAGTTGCTGGCAAGGTCACTGGGCAAGGGCCTCAAACCCTCGCAAAATTCACGTCGCTACTCAAAAAACACGACACACAAATTACGACACTCGCAAAATTCACGTCGCTACTCAAAAAACACGACACACAAATTACGACACTCGCTAAATTTTACGAGGAACGCAAACAACGTACGAAACACGTTACCACACATTACGACCTCGCAAACATCGGACGCAACACGCCGACATACAAACATTTAAAACACAATACATACACACAGCACATACATAAAAAACTTACCTACACCAAGAGGGAGCACCCAGGACCTCAAAAATGCAACTTACACCTCGATTTTACGCGAAATAAAACAGTTTAGAGACTAAAAAAATTCTAAGCGACAGAAAAAATGGCCGCCGAACAAAACGAAAACGAGGCTACAGCACTATAAACTCGCAAAACACCACAAAACACCTACGGATATTCCGATACAGACCTATACCACACATTACTCGCCATTTTACACCAATGCGGAAGTACACGACTACGCTAACGGTTTGGTCTCGCGCACGCACAGTGTTACACTGCACACATTCAGCATGCTTACACAGCAGCTCCACACCACTAATGCTGCAGCAACATCAACACAGATTGCCAGCTCTTCATCACAATGCTTCAAAATAGGTAAAGTATATTCATTTATTAATGTATTATATATTTTAGTATTACACACCAAACAGCATTAGGTACCTTACGATTTGATTGCCGTCATTTTTTGACGGGCAATTCGCTAGTTTTAAATATTTTCAAGTGTAATTGTTCAAAACGGGATATTTTAAATACAAGTCTGCAGTCATTTAAAGCAAGAGTAGCTGGTTATTTTAATTATGCACTTTTCATTAATGAAAATTCATATTTATTGATTTAATGGCAGTATTCAATAATAACATTTACTGACAAAACCATCTCCAGTTAAGTATTTGTCTCCACCCTGATAATGTCATAAAGGGATGGAGGTTGGCTGGCTGAGAGACAGGTCTAAAGGACTTTAAGGATAATATGATTAGACAAGAGGACAAACTATGTCTCACAGGCTTCCCCCACCAAAACCAACACAAGAAGTCTGAATGCAATGGAGATCATTGTGTAACTTTGTTGCTGCAAATTTAGCAGAGGCCTGCTAGACAAAGTAATTTTTGCCCGTTGACCTTATAGTGGGTAATTTGAAAATACATTTAATACTGAATATGATTCTTTAAATAATTTTCAATGAATAATTATAAAAATCTAGGTCATGTTGTTACAGGTCTGACCTATGTAGGGTGACCTCATAACATGCCCCTTCACATTATAGGGTCACTATCAGTCAGTCCTGCTTAAACACACATAGAATTACATTATATTTCACATATTTACAAATGTTGTAAAAAAATAAAGTTTAAACACCATTGTAACTCTTGTAGGAGGTAGAAATGTATTTATTGTATTCACTGCATAGACAGAAAAAGTCAAACACAAGTATCCAAAAACAGTCGCCATTAGGAACTCCAATGCAAAACGGTGTTTAGCCCAATAAATAAATATATTAAAATTATTATTTTCAAACATTGTAATGTAGGGGTACATGGTGCTTCTGCAGGTCAATACAGAAAGTCATTCATTAACAAGTATAAAATCACGTTAATGACCTGCTCGTTACCAAGTACCACTATAGGGAGATTGGGAACATTACCTGCTCTCTACACTATCAGACAGAAGGTGGAAAAGGTACTTTATTTTTAAAATTGATCAAGAAATAACTTGCATATTGTAAATTTTATTCATTTTTTTTTGTATAGCCCCTGAAGCCCACAAGAATATACATAGACTAGTAACGTGCTGGTCATAAATGACAGTTTCATATGTTATGTTCAATTATCTGTGCTGTCTTTCTCTATGTGCCCCCTCTCTATACCTGTGAGCTGTCTCTCTCTGTGTGTGCACTCTCTCTCGGTGTCCTCTCTCTTCACTTTGTATGCGCTCTCCCTCCTGCTTCCCTCCCTCTTTCCATCTCCCTAAACCCCACCACCACCACCACGCCGTGCATCTGCAGTTACGTGATTCTCCCGCACTGCCAAAAATGAGATGCGAGTAACACCCGCACACAACACATCGCGCAGGCATTACTCGCATCTACTAACTTTTACAGGTGATAATAAAGTCCCGGCAGTAACTGGCATGCTGGTTCTATTGATTTCCCCACCCCTTGTATAACATGCAGAGATGTGGCACAGTGGGTTAAAGCCTGTGTTTTTAGAACTGTATACTCCAAGTTTCAATCCCTAATTTCTCTTTTTTACATGAATACTTTTATAGTTTGTATAAATTATTTTAACTTCCCTATTTGTCTCATATTAACCATTTACAGATCTTACATGTTTTATCTTGTGAGCAAAATAAAAAATGATATTAAAAATAAATAAGGTTATAGTAGGATTTAAATCCAAATCTGTCACTTCACAGGACAAAACGCTACCACTGAAATTTCTTTGCAGTCGTAAAAAAGAACAATATAAGTAACAAATAGCTAATAATGGAAAATATAACACTTTTCCAATTCAGCATTACTAAACCCATATTTGTCTTAAATCACCCGTTTGGTCACAAAATCAAATTGAAAGTATAAATAAATTGCAAAGTAAAATGGAGTAAAAAAAAATAAAAAATTGTGGTGGGTCTAGAATCCACAACTGCTACAGTCCAGTCACTTAACCACTGGTCTGAGCATCAACATCAGGGGTGGGCAAGTTTGGTCCTGGGAGGCCACACACAGGCCTGGATTTGAAGATATCCTTTCTGTGCAAAGGTGAGTCAATCACGATAACTGAAGAAGCAATTGACTCACCTGTGCGCAGCAGGGATATCATCAAATCCAGGCCTGTGTGGGGCTCTCCAGGACCAACCCTGATCTACATGCTTTGCAATAGGTGAAAAAGAACAATACATGTAACTTAGAGTTAATATTGAAAATGGAACCATACCTTCCACAGAAAACTAAATTAGTACCGTCAGCAGGGCAGGTATGAAGCAACTTAAAAGCACTACAATCAAACACTCAAACAAACAATGAATTAAGCATCAGTTTCTTAAGAGGAAGAAACTTTACCATATGTTTTCCCACCCTTTAACTGATGGTTCAGAGCACATACCGTGACTACAGCCTCCATTTTAATCTCCCTGGCACACTGGAAGGATGCCCCTTGAGATGCTGCATTTGATACTCCATATACTTTTCTAAGAAAGACTGCATCTGAATACAGTACCGATTTATAAACAAGTGTATAAAACCCAAGTGTTGTAGGCTTACAGTTTCACGGAAATAACAGAATATGTAACATGTATATTTTATCTAAATTAGTTAAAAAAAAGTCTTACACCAAACCAGTTACCAATGCTCCTTGTCATCTACCTCCATTAGTACAAATATTTAAGGGGGACAGAAGTTGCTCTTCCATGTTGCTCAGTAGCACAACACAGTATATTATTTTCCTCTATAGTAAACATGTCCTCAGTTAAGTTAGAAATGTAAAAGATTTCAATACAAAAGATTTCTAGAAATTGGTCTTGAATGCAAACACTTAGGGTATACTGCAATTATGTTACATGGATCACGTTAGCTTGTTATGACCCCAGACACCCCTTGATTTTCCTTTATTATATTTACTAAGCCCTTTTTTCCTGTATTATAAGACCAAAACATTAGATTGCAAGCTCTTTACGGAAGAGAGTGCTATACCTGAGACATTTGTGCATCCTGAAAGATCAAGGCCAAGGAAAAACTTTCAAGACAACTGTGCTTTCTTTATATTGTGGTCATTAATGGGTAGGATTGATGGAGAATGAACACAATCCTCAACAGCATGTTTCTAACAATAGCTCTTTACTAATATTACATTAAAAAGATGAGGTCTGTATAACAATCAGTAAAATAATGCATAATTATGGGGAGGTGGATAAACACAATCAATAGTTTTATTAAATACAATCACTCACTGCTCAGACTCAAGCACTGTAAGACAAAAGACTGGATTAATAAGTTGATATTTCTTCCTGTGGGGGGCACAAGTGAGCCAAGAGGTTGCTCAGAGTGGGTTATCATGTCCATAGAAGTAACCTATTAAGGTTAGTTCCTTCTCTGATTGAGCACCTCTCACTTTGTAATGGAATATCCACAGCAACAAAGTAAATATTTCACCTTATTTAGAGCAGTACAATCTTTGATGACCATGAGGTTGGAAGAAGGGATTTGTACGAATGTGCACTTCTCTCTCAAATCCAACTTGAGTTAAGTGACTAATGATTTATGTAACACTGTAAATCTCCAAACATGGCAGAATCAGAGCTTGGCATATATTATAGTGTCACTAGGAACGAAGCTTGCATGTCATGCATATTATTCATCCACCATGATTTGTAAACTGAATTATTTTGATGCATTATTACTATTTGAATGTCTGAGATGCTGGTGATCAACATATAGTGGAACCTATACACCCGTCATTAATCTATTCCTGACACTGAATCGGATGAATATAGAATACATTTTTCCATAGGAATTAACTAAAATTAATCCATTCCCAGCCTCAAATTGGATACACAAATAAAAATGTAACCAAAACTTTACCTTTACTGAGTAACGATGCTGGCACAAGCTGAACAAAATAATTATTGCTTAGAAAGGGAGTCACCTTACATTATACAACAGGAACTCCAATTCTGGTGATCAGGGTCACCAGCGCTCAATTTAGAACAGAACTTGGATTTATTTGCTGAATATAGAAGCATTTTTTTGCCTAAACAATGTGATTAAAAAATTGGATTGGATGAACATAAGAGCGGTTGCATATAGATGTTCCACTGTATTATGGATATGACAGCCAGCTAACCATTTACCTGATTCATGTTGCTACATTTCCCTACTATCCTTTTATTTCCCCCAAAGTCTAGTGAGAATTTCCTAGTGTACATTTTACTGCTAAACCTGGGGTGTAAAGAAACACTACAGATAACCACACTGAGATAAGCTATAAAACCACACATTGCCATTGACCAAATCAAAATTCCCTGCAGCAGAATATGGCCAGTGTCGGCCAATGTAGAACCGGTTCTGCAACACTGCCCAACCATGGTCAGAGAGTGTGAGACTGACGATTGTAAGCTCTTCTGAACAAGATCCTCAGCACCGCTTCTATTGGTGGCTCTATTATAAAGCTCAGTGCAGTGTTGACACTCCATAATTAAATTAAGTTACTTATAAAAAAATGCTACGTGTACAAGAAATAAAATGCAGGAATGTTATAAGGATTAAGAGAAAATCCTACAAACAAAAAAAAAAACTATTAAGATATTACTCTTCATTTCCCTCTTCACAATATAATGCAATGCAACTATGAGATTCCCAGGAAAGATGACCTTTCTGCCAAGAATTGGTTTGCCCATGCAACTTTTATAAAAAATATTATGCAAATTGTAAACCATCTCCATCTTGTGCTGTAGTGTTTCAGGCTCCTGCAGGATTTGGACAGTCTTTAAAATGAAACGAAAACCCAGACATTAAAAAAAAGAGAATTTGTTAAATCTAAAAAGTTGTAGATTTTTTTCTGGTGTGCCGATCTGTCCAGTTTCTGTGGCTTTATGTCCCGATTTGTTTCTCCTCATCGAGCTTCTGTTTCTGCTGCAGTTTTGCATAAGGGATGGCATCGCCTCTGTAATATAGCATGGAAAACAGGGTTATTTGTTTCCCCTTAACTTAAAGGAGACATAGTTTAAGAAAAATAATAATGGTTGAAAAGTTTATAAAGAATATATCAAAATGAATTGCTAATGTGAGCTCTATTTTGGTAACCTTACCACAGAAGAACATCACCGATTTGTTTTATCCCCGGCTTTAGGCAGCCATCAACAAAAATGGATACTATAGGGACCAAAATACTTATCTCAAAGTAAAGAGGTAACTTCTATGTAGTAGCTAAAAGGGCCATAAATCACCAAAAATGTGGAGGAAAATTATATATCCATCTAGTGTATATATATATATATATATATATACATATAAATCTATATATATACGTATATATATATATAAAGAAATCTATATATATATATATACGTATATATATATATATATATATATATATACGTATATATATATACGTATATATATATATATACGTATATATATATATATATATATATATATATATATATATATATATATATATATATATATATATGTTTTATGATCAGATATGATAAGAGAATAAACAATCATTGATAGGCTGCTCCTATTAAGTGAAACCTCTAACACAGGGGTGTCCAAACTCGATCCTGGAGGGCCGCACCCAGGCCTGGATTTGTGGATATCCTTGCTGCAAGCAGGTGCGACTATTGCTTCTTCAGTCATCCCGGATGACTCACCTGTGCACAGAAAGGAAATCCTACAAATCCAGGCCTGGGTGCGGCCCTCCAGGACCGAGTATGGACACCCCTGCTCTAACATAACAAGTCTCCAGTGAATAAAGATCATTGTGTTGGTGGTGAACATTATGTCTAAAAAAATAGCAGCTACCCGGTAGACAAAGCTACCTCCCAAATTGTCCTTTTAGTGAGTGGCTACCAACAGAAGTGGAGTCTGATGTTTGACAGTACATTTAATATTGAATATACCTCTAGCTCATGTTGTTCAGGCATTACTGTGGCATTTAAATGCATGATGAGAGTGCTGGGCCTCTAATAGTGAGGATTATATTCTACTAGCGACTTGCCCGTCAAAAAATGACGGCAAGAAAATTGTAAGCCAGGGAATGCGGTTTGCCACACAATGTAAGGCTTTTGGTTCTCTGAGTACCTTGGGCCCTCATTGCGAGCTTCTCTCCATGGTGTATTTTTGGTTTTGTGAGTTCCTTCGGTGCTCATTGCAAGCCTTGAGCGCCTTTGGAAATAATTGTGAGCCTCTCTCCTAGTATAGTTTTGGTGGTCTGAGCACCTTTGGCGCTCATTGCAAGACCCGCGCTGAACGCCTTCTGCGCTCATCGCGATGCTCGCAATCAGCGCAGAAGGCGCTCATTGCAAGCCTCTCATCCTGTGCGTTCATTGTGATCTCCGTGCTGAGCGCCTTTGGCGGCGCTCATTGCGAGTCTCTCCTCTGCTATTTGTATTTTTTATATTTATATTTTTTGAATAATAGTTAATAAAATAATTAATTTATAAATTAATGTACTTTACCTATTTGTAATTAATATATCCAACAATCAATATCCTGAAGAGATAACAATCCCTTTTGATGTTGGTCCAGCATACACTGGAGATTTCTACTGTTGCTGAGCGGAGGAGAAAGTGTCAGCAATGTGTCAAGTGCGCAGTGTAAATAGGCTGCATGTGCGAGGCTAAACCGTTTGTGTAGTTTTGTAAAGCGGCATTTTATAATAGTAATGTTCTTAGTTTGAAGTTAGAGTTGTAAAATGGCGGCGATTGTCTATGTGTTACGCGGGTCAGGATCATTTTCCACCCTTCCTAATAGTGTATTTTGTACCTTGTACGTTCCTGGTTAAAAGTCGTCTGTGCCTGGCAGTGTTTTGTGTGGTTAGGGGTCGTGTAACCTCCTTTTCATTTGTTTCGGGGCCATTTTTTTTTCTTCGCTCAGGCGATTTTCGAGTGGCGAAACTCTTCAAATTCTACTTACATTTGCGTGCAACCTCACTTCCAGATGTCCTGGTTGCCCCCCCCCCAAGTCCCCCCCCCCCCTGGTGTGTGTGATGTTTTTTGTGTGTTTTTGTTTTTTATGTTTTTGGATGTGCGCGGTTTTATTTTAGTATTATTTTATTTTCAAAGTGGTGTGGGTCATATTTTTTTTGTTTTAAGTGCGGGTTTCCTTTGCAAAGTGTTACGGGCTGTAATTTTTGTAGGCGATTTTTACAAAGTACTACAGGTCTCGCACTGTGAATTGTATAATTGAGCGTTGTGTTAATCTGTAGTACCGCGGTTCGTGATATCATGCTTAAGTGGTGTGTGGGGTCGCCTATGGCGCTTATCTCCACCAGTGCAGTGAGCACCTTTGGCGTTCCCTGCCTAAGTCCTACGGGGTTGTAGGGATGAGCGCCTAACGTTGTGTTAGCAACGGATTTTGGCAAGACCGCGCTGCTGAGAACTATGTATGTGATTTAAATTTCAATATCTTTCTTAGGGACATATAGATAGAAATAAACATTTCTGAAAATATGTGATAAAAAACGAAAGAAAATGGAAGAGAGGAGAAAAAAAAAAAGAATGGGGCAAGATAAAGGAATTAATACCATTTTGTGAATTAAGTTGTAATTTAGTGACTAGATAAAATCCTTAAATAGTTTTTAGATTTTCTTTTCTCTGAAAATGTATACCCTTAAACATATTATGACTGAGATTTCATATTTGATAGTAAGGTTTAGTTATTTGTTTACATTTTTTGTAATATTTAAGTTGTAATGGTTTTAAAGTAAGTGTGTTTTGGAGTTTCTAAAGATAGTGTATTTTAAAAAGATAATACATTTCTCTATTTGTTGATAGCCTCTATTTCAAATGAATCAACATACAGTGGATATAAAAAGTCTACACACCCCTGTTAAAATGTCAGGTTTCTGTGCTGTAAAAAAATTAGACAAAGCTTAATAATTTCAGAACTTTTTCCACCTTTAATGTGACCTATAAACTGTACAACTCAATTGAAAAACAAACTGAAATCTTTTAGGTGGAGGGAAGAAAAATAAAAATAATGTGGTTGCATAAGTCTGCACACCCTCTTATAACTGGGGATGTAGCTGTGTTCAGAATTAAGCAATCACATTCCAAATCGTGTTCAATAGGAGTCAGCATACACCTGCCATCATTTAAAGTGCCTCTGATTAACCCCAAATAAAAGTTCAGCTTCTCTAGTTGGTCTTTCCTGACATTTTCTTAGTCACATCCCACAGCAAAAGCCATGGTCCACAGAGAGCTTCCAAAGCATCAGAGGGATCTCATTGTTAAAAGGTATCAGTCAGGAGAAGGGTACAAAAGAATTTCCAAGGCATTAGTAATACCATGGAACATAGTGAAGAGAAAATATGGCACAACAGTGACATCACCAAGAACTGGAGCTCCCTCCAAAATTGATGAAAAGACGAGAAGAAAACTGGTCTGGGAGGCTACCAAGAGGCCTACAGCAACATTAAAGGAGCTGCAGGAATATACATGTGACAACAATCTCCCGTATTCTTCATATGTCTGGGCTATGGGGTAGAGTGGCAAGACGAAAGCCTTTTCTACGAAGAAAAACATCCAAGCCAGGCTACATCTTGCAAAAACACACCTGAAGTCTCCCAAAAGCATGTGGAAAAAGGTGTTATGGTCTGATGAAACCAAGGTTGAAATTTTTGGCCATAATTCCAAAAGATATGTTTGGCGCAAAAACAACACTGCACATCACCAAAAGAACACCATACCCACAGTGAAGCATGGTGGTGGCAGCATCATGCTTTGGGGCTGTTTTCTTCAGCTGGAACTGGGGCCTTAGTTAAGATAGAGGGAATTATGAACAGTTCCAAATACCAGTCAATATTGGCACAAAACCTTCAGGCTTCTGCTAGAAAGCTGAACATGAAGAGGAACTTCATCTTTCAGCATGACAATGACCCAAAGCATACATCCAAATCAACAAAGGAATGGCTTCACCAGAAGAAGATTAAAGTTTTGGAATGGCCCAGCCAGAGCCCAGACCTGAATCCCATTGAAAATCTGTGGGGTGATCTGAAGAGGGCTGTGCACAGGAGATGCCCTCGCAATCTGACAGATTTGGAGTGTTTTTGCAAAGAAGAGTGGGCAAATCTTGCCAAGTCAAAATGTGCCATGTTGATAGACTCATACCCAAAAAGACTGAGTGCTGTAATAAAATCAAAAGGTGCTTCAACAAAGTATTAGTTTAAGGGTGTGCATACTTATGCAACCATATTATTTTATTTTTATATTTTTTCTTCCCTCTACCTAAAAGATTTCAGTTTGTTTTTCAATTGAGTTGTACAGTTTATAGGTCACATTAAAGGTGGAAAAAGTTCTGAAATTATTTATCTTTGTCTCATTTTTTTACAGCACAGAAACCTGACATTTTAACAGGGGTGTGTAGACTTTTTATATGCACTGTAGTATTTAATTTCTAGTAAGATTCTTACTTCTTGCCCAGGGCAGATAGTCCATACAAGACTCCTGTTGCGAATGGAACCGCATTGCCAAGGAAGCTGGTGAGCGAGAAGCTAAGGAACATGGGGACAACAGCCATCCTGCGGGGAAAGAGACATACAGATAATTATTTTGACTTTATGCAAGAAAAAGAAACCCAATAACTTATAACATTCAAAAATAATACTACTGGAGCAAGGCTGTGTAATCTGTGAGTGGGTCCTCCTGGCGGGAATGTTTCAACTGGGGGCCATAAGACTAACCTGACAAGAGCATGAGTCCTCAATCTTTATTACTGAAGGAAATGTGAGGAAGACAGAAGGAAGGAAGAAAGAAATCAAGGAGAAGATTGATTCCTTCTGTGGCCTAATCACAATCACTAAGCTTTTTGGGGAAAGGAGAGATAATGGCTCAATGGCTAGCAATTACTTTTATGTATTGCTTTTGCTTACTCCCCAAGGACTAAAGAGCTATTTAAAAATTACTAATAAATATATATATATATATATATATATATATATATATATATATATAAGCTTACATGTGCATTTCTATTACGGGTGATTGCATGTTTTTCTATTTTTTTTATGTTGATGGTCTCAGTATATATGGTGTGTTGGAAAGTGGAATAGTCTCTTAAAGGCCCCCTCATTTGGATCCGATAGATGATAAAGGCTGAATGGTCAGATTCTCTCTCTGAAAGCTAAACTGCTGACTGCTTTGTTTCATTTTGTAATTTGCAGATCAATAACAGCTAGGAAATATGCATTGTGAAACATGGCAGCCTGTATCACAGTTTACGGAGAACCAATATGATGCCCAATGATTTTAACCCGTACCAATCTAACCAACATGAAGCTCTCTCTACCAATTGATAGTTATATTTCTTTGTTGAGCTCTGAAGAATACCTTTGTATAATGCACACATTTCTTCATCAATATCCCATACTATTTTAACATATTTCTGGTAGGGGATGCACATTGGGTTAGACCACCCTAGGTAGCATGTGGACAGAGCAACATACCCACAATAAAACAGAGCTTTTTGCCAGGGTTTCATCTTGTCGGCTTTATCAGAAACAGTTTTTGAAAACTCCACGAACTGGCAGCAGAAGGGAGCTTCGAAGAGGAAGAGGATGAACGCGTTGAGCCTGGAGAGAAAGGAATCACAGAGTTAGTTTGACTCAATTACCATCCTCACATAAACTTACAAAGGGACTATATACAAAGATACAGAACTAACAATTTTGTCCTGGATTTAAAAACACATTTTTAAACAGTACAAACGTTTTATCCATAAATAATTATGGATTTTTTATCTATATATACAAATATCACGTTCTCTTCACAAACACTCTCAGAAAACGGAAAAAAAAGGTGTCTGAAAATATGCGTTAAAACACACCAAACATTCCCCCTCATGTCTCCAGCGCACTCCAACCCCACTTAGATTGTAAGCGCTCACAACAAATGCGCCCTTTACTCATTTTGTATGCATTATTTTGTCTTCCATTTTTGTGTTTATTCTACCCCTATATGTAGCATTACAGAATATGTTGGTGCTTTCTAAATAAACAATAATAATAACTTTCTAAAAATATTTCTCCCATTATCAGTTTAGCTCCTTAAAAGAAAACACTGCAAATATGGACTAAGCCATTTCAGCTAATTATATTTTTTTATTAAGATTTCTCAATGTATTTTTCACAATGATTATGATCAATTATATCCTATATAGCTATTAAGAAGCCCATAGCCTTAATCATAGATATGGGACGTCATGTTGGACAATCATAGCGGTTGCTTTTAAGCTGCAAATCCTGTTACTAAATCTTCTTGACGTTTAGTCACATATATGGTGTACATGTGATATAAACACTGTGGTGGTTACCAAACAAGGCCCAGTGACATGTTTATGAATATATAACAGAAAATTAGAAGATTTTCAGAGGATTAAATAATAAAAATCTGTCTAATTCTGAAATAAAGTATTTTTTATATAAGTTATACTTCTAACCTTCAAGCTGAAACATCTCCACTCAAAATATTTAATAACGAGCAGTTGTAGTTACTTTTTTCTGTGTGTTTTTTACTTCTGTAAAAATGGAGGCTGCGTCACTTTAAGCTCAAATCCCTATCCGCTCTCAATAGTATTACAATTGTGTCCAACCAATCAGGATCTCTACAGACGCCCTCAGTATAATAATGATACATCTAAAGAAAAAGGATTGTGCAAAACTATTTCTGACATGGGATAAAAGCCTGCTTAAACACTGAAAAATATATCAGGCTCTGTACCATTCTCTTTATGCAAAAAAGTAAAGCTTTGGTAATGTTTATAACATGGGGGGACATGTTAAAGGGCCACTGTAAAGTCCAGACAAGAAAACAAAATATTTTAATTATGCCTTGATCATTAATAACATTTATTTTTTTATACAAATTTTCAATATTAAATTAACGTTCAAAAATTGTTGCATCTGCATTCAGCTGAGTGTTAGTCTCCACCCTGATAAGGTCATCAAACATAGGGTGGGGGTTCTACTGAGAGATGGGTCTAAAGGGCTTTTAGATCAAACATTCATTGGCTGCCCCCACAGTAAATCTTGTTGCCAAGGGAAACCACTTTGCCCAGCAGGAGTTTAGCTGTGTTAAAGTTTTTATTATTGACCTTACAGGGGGCGGACACCAGCAGCAGTGGAGTTTGATCTTTGGAAAGAAGTTATAAACACTGTACATGAAAAGAAAAAACAAACATAGTGTGGTGTAAGAGCATAAATAAATAGGGCAAAAAGTCCCCAAGCTAGGACCCTGGAGGCATTCAGGATATGTGGGAAACATTTGTACAGTTGGACATAGTATTTTTACAAGCTAACAATTTGTTACGGAGTGACAAGAACACAACTGTCTCAAGTAATTTAGAAATGAGTCACATGTCCATCTTCCTGTCTCCTTGTGGGAAATGTAAACACCAACAGCAGTGATGCAGGAGAACAGACAACTGCAGATATAATCTACTGTGAATGAGCTGCACAGATTGGCACATGTTAGAAAGTACTATTTATTTTCATATGAATCTGACTACATTTCCCAGGCTGCTTTAAAGCATAGACAGCAATCACAAATGTATCAGCCTCTGCTTCCTCAAGATTGGCCAAAACTATTTTTGAAATGAATGCTAATTTAGCCTGGGTTTGGATAGGGTGTTAACCCTTATTTTCATATGTCAGAAATTACAAGACATCTTGCTAACTTAAAGGTAAGTGTTTACATGTTTATTTTGGTATTTTTAATGCAAAAAAAAGTTTGCATAAACTACTGATTCTCTCTCCTCTATCAGATGCAATCATAATTCAGCTCACTTAGATATGCCCTTAAAGTGGATTGGATTCTAGCAGATCTTTTTCTCGCCAGACCCTATCGGGTGTACATGGGTTGGGTAGGATCTGACAAGCAGGACAGTCCTGGTAAGAGTTTTTCAGCATCTATAAAGAATATGTATTTGATTATATATATATATATATATATATATATATATATATATATAAATAAATAACAAAAAAAGAAAAAACTTTATTGAACAACTATATAACAATACGTGCTGTAAGAAAAAAAAAATGTAATATACAGGGACACTGAGTTGCTGCTTCTTTAGTATAGTGTAATCCAATGTGTGAGTGAATTAAATAGTATCAGTATAAACATACACTGAATAAGAAGTAGTGAGCCTTTGAGAAAGTTCATATGTTGAACGAAACCGGTCTGGAAAATTATACTTGTATTTTATAAAATATATAGGATGTATCTATTTTAGGCATGTAGGCGCTATTTATGTACCTTACCTATGTGCTATTTTTTTAAATATTATTTTGGGCCTGAATACGCCAGAGTTTTCTGTGGCTTCCTTCCGACTCCTTGGTGTGGTGTAAGTGACCGGGAGGTTCCCGTATAGGGTATTCGGTGCACAATGAAACCCTGAGAATATGGAGGAAGGTATTTACTTATATTGATACTTTATAGCAGTGTGCTCGTATTGCAACCTACGGCACATACAACACACACTTTGTTATCATTGTGCCCTAAAAATTGCACGCTTAAGTTTGCATACCTATATGTTTTTTTAATATGTTATATATACATTGTTACACTTTTTTTGCTCTCTAATGATTTAATCCATGTAATAAGGAGAGCATAGAAAGCTCCAATTTTTTATTTATTACACTTTGTCAGTGTGGAGATTCATTACATATCTCTGTGGGGATATACACACGCCACTTACTACTTTAATATTTATTATTTTGTCTGCTTTTCAGACATCTTATCACTAGTTTACGTCACTCTGTAGACAATTCTAATCTATTGCTTTTCCTTGTAGCATATACATTGTTACACACTTGTATCTTCACAATTATATCTAATATTATGCATTACATCTTATTCAGTTTTTATACTGATACTATTTAATTCACTCACACATTGCATTACACTATACTTATCATATATATATATATATATATATATATATATATATATATATATAAATATATATATATATATATATATGTGTGTGTGTGTGCACGTATATATATATATGTGCCACACAATGCAAGGCTATGGACCCTCTGCGCACCTTTGTCGCTCATCGCAAGCGGCAACTTTCCTGCATTGCAATGCTCACCTTCGGCGTTCATCGCAAGCCCCACGATGAGCACCTTTGACTCACATCACGTGACTTGCCTTTGGCGCTCATTGCAAGCCTCTCTCCCTGTGTATTTTATAGGCCTCGCACTTAAGTGTTCGTGCCTTGGGTTAAGCGTTACTGGTTTGGGTTGTTACTAACTTGTGTTAAATGTTAGTGGCTTGTAGGCAAATTTTGATCGTGAAAAAACGACAAATATGGCTCAAATGTTCCTGATTATATGCTATATCAAATGGATCTTTATCATATCCAATATACATACATATATATATATATATATATATATATATATATATATATATATATATATATATATATATATATATATATATACACACATACATACATACATAGTAAACTCCTGATTATCCGGCACCTAACCAACCAGCACTCTCAAGCAACCGGCACCAGCATCAATCAAACTATCCGGAGTTCGAGACTGCAAAAAAAAAAAAAATGCTTCCTTTTTTTCTAATAATTTTTTCTTGGCTTATTTGTCCCAGTTTAGGTGCTAATGCCTTTTTATATATACACACACATTTTTTTGCAGCCTCGAACCGGTTATGCCGGTTTAGCAGCAGTTTTTTTAAAATGGGTGCCGGTTGTGCTAAAAATGGTTAAATGTTTATGGCTTACACAATTGTTTATAGTGTTAGTTTTGGCTTTAACATTGAGCATACTTACATCATCCATATTCCTGCTACTATACTTAGGGGGTAGATGGTGACACAGTTCCACAATCCGCATAAGGCACTTACTGGAAAACAAGAACACAGAAGCTCAGAGGCGTCCAATCTCTATAGCACAGTTATATATATACACTATAAATGTACCAGCCAACCCTCTGCATGGCAACCTGTGATAACTCTGGCATTGTCCTATAGTTAATATCTATAATCACATAGTTCAGCTCTATAAAATATAGCTAATTACAATTTTACAAAAACTGGTAACTGAATTATGGAACCAAGAAGCAGGTAGGGAGGGACTGTGAAATAACAACGGAGATAACTGCATATAATAGTACATTTTTCACTAAAGTTCCTAAAAACTACACATTATCAAAACTAGTCTTTAAAACAGCATGTTAAATATTGCGTTTTAATTGTAATGTGATATTGATTTTTGCTAGTAGTACATTAGTATGTCTTAATCTGAAGTAGCTACCCACACATGTCAGAGATAATATCACACATGGTGTAACAAAACTAGACAAGCAGCCAAATATAAACCAGTACCAATGGGTGCAAGCCGCCATGCTAAGAAATGGAGAAAAAAAACAATCCCATGCTGATTATATTTCATGTCATTCTTTTACACTATACATCTATTATTTTTTATATGTGAAAAAAAAAAAGTAATTTTAAAACAATGATCTTTTAAATGCATGCCAGGAGTTTTTTTGTTTTTTTTATTATAAAGAGGTTATAAATAACTTTTTAAATGCAAATGTACATTCTTTTTACATAACACAAAGTTAAATGTCATTGTATAAACGTCTGCAAAGGTGCAAAAATGTGCAACGGATAAACTAGTTGGGTCAAAGGGTTTGTATCTGACTTTAGATGTTACCTTTCTAGGTCAGTGTCACCGTGAAGGGTTAATAAACGTGTTAGGCGAGTTGGGTGTTGATTAGTTAGGTGTAACGTCACCGGTATCCCAGCACATCCCCAGCCACTGAATGCACCCACTAATCATTAAACTTGCATGCCTCTCTACACATGATACAACCACTCATATCGGCTGACAGCGCACAGCTTGGGACACAGCTCTAGATTATTCCTTAGTGTAACTTTATCTGCACAGGAAGGAGCAAAAGAAACTGTAGGGCTGGGGAAACAGAAACATACAACTTGACTATTCCCTATTGGTTTTAAATCCTTTTTACAGTACAGGAGACTTTTCCGCCACCAAGGAGATCATTCAGAAAACATCCAAGGATACAATTTGTGAGTGGCTGAGAAGTCAGCTTAAGATTGTCACTGTAACATAGACCTGACAGGGGAGGAGTAAAACTCACAATGTTTTGTACAGATGGGTACAGATACAAAATGTAATTTGTTTTATTGAAAGGTTCCCATAATATTTTGGTACCCATTTATTAAGTGGAAGTACAACTTACAGCAGAATCGCCTTGCAAAAGTATTCACCCCCCTTGACTTTCACCTATTTTGTTAAATTACAGCCTTAAGTTCAATGTTTTGTTAATCTGAATTGTATGTGATGGATCAGAACACAATAGTCTAAGTTGGTGAAGTGAAATAAGAAAAATATATACATAAAACTATTTTTTAGAAAAAGAAAACCGAAAATTGGCATGAAGCCCACAAAAAGCTCTGGTGCAACCAATTACCTTCAGAAGTCACATAATTAGTGAACTGATGTCCATCTGTGTGCAATCTAAGTGTTACATGATCTGTCATTAAATATACACACCTTTTTTGAAAGGCCCCAGAGACTGCAACACCTAAGCAAGAGGCACCACTAACCAAACACTACCATGAAGACCAAGGAACTCTCCAAACAAGTAAGGGATAATGTTGTTGAGAAGTACAAGTCAGGGTTAGGTTATAAAAAAATATCCAAATCTTTGATAATCCCCAGGAGCACCATCAAATCTATCATAACCAAATGGAAAGAACATGGCACAACAGCAAACCTGCCAAGAGATGGCCGCCCACCAAAACTCACGGACCGGGCAAGGAGGGCATTAATCAGAGAGGCAGCACAGAGACCTAAGGTAACCCTGGAGGAGCTGCAGAGATCCACAGCAGAGACTGGAGTATCTGTACATAGGACGACAATAAGCTGAACGCTCCATAGAGTTGGGCTATATGGTAGAGTGGCCAGAAGAAAGCCATTACTTTCAGCAAAAAACAAAATGGCACGTTTTGAGTTTGCAAAAAGGCATGTGGGAGACTCCCAAAATGTATTGAGGAAGCTGCTCTTCTACTTTTCAGGCCACCAAAGAAAACCCAACACATCACATGACCCAAAGAACACCATGAAACATGGTGGTGTCAGCAACATGCTTTGGGGATGTTTTTCAGCAGCCGGGACTGGGAAACTGGTTAGAGTTGAGGGAAAGATGGATGGTGCTAAATACAGGGATATTCTTGAGCAAAACCTGTACCACTCTGTGCGTGATTTGAGGCTAGGACGGAGGTTCACCTTCCAGCAGGACAATGACCCCAAACACACTGCTAAAGCAACACTTGAGTGGTCTAAGGGGAAACATGTAAATGTGTTGGAATGGCCTAGTCACAGCCCAGACCTCAATCCAATAGAAAATCTGTGGTCAGACTTAAAGATTGCTGTTCACAAGCGCAAACCATCCAACTTGAAGGAGCTGGAGGAGATTTGCAAGGAGGAATTGGCAAAAGTCCCAGTGGTAAGATGTGGCAAGCTCATAGAGACTTATCCAAAGCAACTTGGAGCTGTGATTGCTGCAAAAGGTGGCTCTACAAAGTATTTACTTTAGTGGGGGTGAATAGTTATGCACATTGACTTTTTCTGTTATTTTGCCCTACCGAAGGCGCTCATCGTGGGGCTCCCGATGAGCGCAGAAGATGATCATTGCAATGCAGAAAAGTTGAGGCCTGCGATGAGTACAAAAAGGTGCGCAGAGGGCCCATAGCCTCGCATTGTGTGGCAAACAGCATTGCCAGCCTTACAGTTTTATAACGGTCATAATTGACGGGCAATTTCAGAGGTGCTAATCAGAGAACGAACCAACCTTAATAAGTTAGTTCTATGGCCATGATACGCCACTCTGAGAGCACCTCTTTTAGCTCACTTGTGCCCTTCACAGGGAGAAATATCCTGTAGTATATCAGTCTGGTCCCACTCAAAAGAGTGACCCAGCCCCGAAATACCAGGCAATTCTACCCTGAACAGGAGAAACAGAAAACCCCAGACGCGTTTCAGGCCTTCATGGGCCTCGTGAGGTGCAAATGGACTCCCTAAGGCACAATGAGCAAGGGGTCCATGTCTGGAGTCCCCTATTACCCTTAGGGAGACTAAACCCTAAAGGTAATTTGCATATACAAAACAACAAAGTCAGAGGTGCTCATCAGAGAACTAACCAACCTTAATAGGTTAGTTCTATAGCCATGATAAGCTACTCTGAGAGCAACCTCTTTTAGCTCAAATGACCCTTATATCTAATTGTTCCTTTACTTAAAGTATGTCTGAAACTAAAGTTTGTGATATGCAATTTAGAAGAGAGATATTCAGTCGCCTCAATAGCTTCTTACTGAAGACAGCTGTATTGTGCCTGAAGTCTGCCGGCAGCACGTCTTTATGTCTGTGCTTACTAAATACACACCGACCTTCACTAATCTGTCATAACATATGTCGGGCAATCGTCTTCAATCAGATCAGCTAAATACATGATACTGATGTCCTGTATGCATAAGAACCAATGAAGCTCCGCATTATAATAAGGTTTAATTAACTTGTTGTTGTTTAGCAATAATATTATTTATAGAAAACACATTTATCGTAGCTTTTAAAAATGTAAAGTCTGAAGTCTGCTATTTTAAGCCACCTACCAACGGTTCTGATCCACCCAAGAAGCGATTTAAAACTTTTGTTAATGAGAGATCAATACCATTAATTACTTGTAACCTATAGATTTTAAAGACACCATATTTGGAACCTTCATTGCGTCACAATTTTGACTGCTAAAAGATGTATTTAGCCGATAAAGTATTTCTTATTACCTAGTGTTGGGCTAAACCATATCTGGAACCTCCATAATCACCAAACGGTCCCTCTTTTGGCATGTTAGTCTCTCTTTTTTAAAGGGTAAATACATTTTAATCATTCCAGACCCCAAGATAAGTTGGTAAATATACCCCATGGTTTAGTAAAGTGATTACGTTAATTTCTTCAGTACATAAATACATTTCAAGTGGACAAATGTATTGCGTCATCATTTATTTGCTATACGTTGCATTAAAGGACCACTGTAGTGCTCGTACAATAGTATTTTGTTATCATTATTTGGATAAAATTTAATATAATTTGAAGGTTAGGGTTTATATTAGGTATATCAAAGTTATAGGGTCAGCAGAGGTAATGACCGGCATGGTGTGGTTGTAGTATAATGTTCTATTTATCCTTCCATCTCCTTATAATATTACAGTTACGACATCACAATATTAAATCTTAGTTGTGACATCACTGCTCTGTAATTATATATTACAAAGAGTCACACACTCCCCTTATGACTATTACATTGGTAAAATCAATGCATCATAATTATATATATTATGTAAAGGAAATGATAAAAAATATAGCAATTGTGTAATAAGAGAAATAAACTTCTAAACACAACTAGAATATTCATTCTCAATCACCTCACAGTTCTGCGACATGGTCTTAGGACTCCTCATTATATTCATAGGGTCTACATAATTCTGTACAAAACGTAATCAAGCACTGCTACTACATCCTTTGAACTCTTATGAAACTATTGATTTCATCATCTTGAGCCACTGACAGCATCATCTTGAGTCACTGCCACATTCCAGCTCCCTTCTTACATATATAATAACTAGCGACCTGCCTGTCAAAAATGACGGGGCAATAAAATTTGAAGCCATGGGAATGCCGTTTGACACATAATTGAAAGCGTTTTGTACTGTGAGGACCTTCAGCGCTCATTGCGAGGCTCTCCTGTATCTGGTGTCTTGGTCCTCTGAGATAGATATATATTTCTATGTACCGTATTGGTCTGAATATAAGCCTCACTTTTTTTCAGATTTTTGAGCTTGCGAGTTACGGGTGCTGCTTATATTCGCGACAGTAAAAAAAAAAAACATTGCTGATTTGCGAACTTTGCTTGTTAGGTGTGCGGCTTTTATTCGCGAACGCAAAATTACTGCCGATTTGCGCCAATTGCGAGTTAAGGGTGACGATTTTTGTGCTTGAGACTGCGGTATTGAATAGCGATTTACGGTTTTAGTGATTCTAACATCCTGTAAAGCCTGTAACCTGCAAAAAAAGCTACAGTGCTAATTAGAAAGCCTGTTTCTTGCAATGGCTGATCACTTGGAGAGTCTTTTTCTCTCCAATTTTAAGGGTGCGGCTTCTATTTGAGTACTATCTTTTTTCCATTTTTTCCCCTTGAACTTTACGGGGGCGGCTTATATGCGGGTGCGGCTTATATTCAAACCAATACGGTATATGTAGTTAAGTAATAATGAATGATTTCTTAAATCAATTAATATACTTTAATTATTTATAATTGATATATGCAGTGAGCAATAGGCTGAAGAGCTAACAATCTGTTTGTATTTTGCGTCTGCATACAATATACATTGTGAGTGTTGGTGCCCTGCTTCTAAAGTGTAATGAATGTTCCAAGTGTGCGTTCTAAATAGGCTGCGTGCGCGAGGGAAAGCAAAGTCGTAAGGTGATACGCGTCTCGTGAGCATTTTCCGTCTTTTGTAATAGTGTATCTTGTAGGTCGTAGTGGGATGTGTAAAGTGCTATGCGTTTTGCAGTGTTTTGCCCGGTCTGGGGTCGTGTAGCCTCGTTTTCATTTTTTCCGGCGGCCATTTTTTCCTCGCTTTGGCGGTTTTCGAGTGGCGAAAATTTTCTAAAATAGAGTTAAATTTGCGTCTCACCTCACTCACAGACATCCTGGCTGTTGCCCCATGCTGTCTGTGATGTTTTTGTAATATTTTTGGGTGTATTTAGTGTGTTTTTCAGGTTTTAGCTTCTCGTCGTTCGGCCGCCAATCTTGTACATTTTTGCGTCTCATCTCTTTTTTTGGTTTCCAAGTCCCGCGTCTCTTTTTTTTTTGGTTTCCAAGTCCCGCGTCTCTTTTTTTTTTTTGGTTTCCAAGTCCTGCGTCTCTTTTTTTTTTGGTTTCCAAGTCCCTCGTCTCTTTTTTTTTGTTTCCAACTCCCGCGTCTCTTTTTTTTTGTTTCCAACTCCCGCGTCTCTTTTTTTTTGTTTACAAGTCCCGCGTCTCTTTTTTTTTGTTTACAAGTCCCGCGTCTCTTTTTTTTTGTTTACAAGTCCAGCGTCTCTTTTTTTTTGTTTACAAGTCCCGCGTCTCTTTTTTTTTGTTTACAAGTCCCGCGTCTCTTTTTTTTTGTTTACAAGTCCCGCGTCTCTTTTTTTTTGTTTACAAGTCCCGCGTCTCTTTTTTTTTGTTTACAAGTCCCGCGTCTCTTTTTTTTTGTTTACAAGTCCCGCGTCTCTTTTTTTTTGTTTACAAGTCCCGCGTCTCTTTTTTTTTGTGTACAAGTCCCGCGTCTCTTTTTTTTTTTTCTAAGTCCCGCGTCTCTTTTTTTTTTTCTAAGTCCTGCGTCTCTTTTTTTTTTTCTAAGTCCTGCGTCTTGTATTGTAACGGCTCGCCTAGCTTTGCATGGCTTGCAACTATGAAGTGCTACGGTTTAACGGCTCGCCTTTATATTCTTTCATTTTGCATAAAAGTCACAAAATGATATCACAAAATAGAGCCATAGTCATTCCATGTCCCATAATAGTATAGTGGACTTGTTTACATGTCACTGCCCAGTTACCCAGAATGCAGTGTTTTAACTGTATTTCTGGGATATCTGAGTAGGAAATACATTTTCAAACGTATTTTAGACACTCAAATTAGAACACAAATGTACTATCTATTTACAGGCCCCATAATAAACATACGGAGCTATTACAGCCATCAAATTCAGATGAAACCTATAATGATGTCATCAAAAAGAATGATTCTACTGCACAATGCAACATTTACATTTCTACTGAATAAACTAGTCATACATTTATATATCCAGTACTGTGTACGGTCTGTGCTATGTTAGCAATACATGTATGCATGGTGCTGCTGGCCCTTTGTAGCAAAAGGATTATTTGGCTAATTATATATTTTTCTGATTTTGCATTTGCTGTGGGTTTGGATAACAAAGAGGAGCAAAATTAAAATTCACGATAGACATAGTTATACAGAACTACAAGTGCACCACTGCGGATTCTTACATTTCTGTTGAATCTTAATTCCCAGTTTTCTGTCATGTATTTAAAAGGGGCGGCTATTATAACATGCAGTTTGATTGGCTTGTTAACTGCAGCCTTTCCAGTCCACATGCAGAATCATATATTAAAATATGCTGTTTGGATTGGTCTTGAAGCCTCTAAAATAATATTAAAAACAATATTTTGTGCAAAGCAAAATCATTGTAATACTTAGGTAATCATTTAGTCCACCCAGTTGATAGCTGCAGCTTTCTAATCCTGCTGTGCTTCCAGATACAGTTAGTGTTACCAAGGAAACACATTAGTAGCAATCACTGAGATAATGTTCTATACATGCTTCACCCACTATAGCGCTTCTTCAGGACTGCTGTCACCTACCAGCTGGATGGACTAAATGAATACAATAATACATTAACCTTGCACAAAAGAGGCTTCAAGACTGACCCAAACAACGTCTTTTAATATACTATATTAATATAATATATAATGTCATATTGTTTATTATTATAGATATCAGGACCTGGACACAGAAGGCAAGTCCACTGTTAATGGCATTAAAGATTTGAGAAGTGAATCATTATTTTAGGTTTTTGAATTTACCTATTTATGCTCATTGGCACCTCAATGTATAAACACATAGGTAGGGAGGAATATTGGGTCACACCATGGGAGGGGTATTTTGGCCACCACAGAGTCAGAGAGGAAGACTGATTCTAATTAGCATATCAATTAGTATTCAGGAGCTACCATTTGCATAAAATGTAGCAAAATAATACTGAAATTCTCAGGAATTAGTCTCCTTAGAAAAATACCTAGAACAATGTAAAGACAGTTGTTTATGCTCTTAAAGAATAACTTGACTTTGGGTGATAAAGAGCCCTATTCTATAAGAAGCCCGCAAGTGCCTCTAACCCGTGATTTTGGCTACAGGTGTTTTTTTCTCTAAATGTTTAGATGTATTCTTTTGACTCGCAATTTACCTCTAAGCCTAAATACGTAAACCGTTCCTTTTTTTAAGTCGGATATCATATTTCATCATATGATCTGGCGATATTTAAGTATTTATGACATCAGTAAAACATGGAAGTTCCACGTAACCTGCAATCGGAGGCTATGTAATAATGAGTGCCAATAAGTAGTATTTGCCAATCGAGCTCACAATCTATAAAATGCATGAGATCATCTGTTTTAGTCCATGTGGGTTTCATGATATGTATTAACCCCTTGGGTCCTGGGATCGATATTACTCAGAAATAAGTTAAAAATAATATTTTTTAATTGCATATTTGTGGGTTTGAGACAGTTGTGCAGTTAATTCTAATGTCTTTCCATGCTTTTAAAGTACAGTATTATGTGTTTAATTGCTGTTACAGCTCTAATAAGCATTTGAAAAAGCCCTTGTGCGTCCCATTTAGTACTCGTAATATTTTTAACAGAAACTTGATGTTTTTTTCAATTGCAAGTAAGACTTTATTTGCGACCCTACATGCCTGTAGTGATTGTTAGCGTTGCACTCGTAATCGGATGGCGAGTAGATAATAGAATATGTGGCAATATTAAGAGTGGTTTTAAGAGTGTATAAATTTACAAATTGGGCAAAAAAGTCTCCTTAAATGCATATTGGACAATATATATTTTACTATTATTTTTATTTGCAACATGCTGTGATGTACAATGAGTTAATGACAAAAAAAGTGAAAATACAACCTTCCCAAAGAGCTTGCAATCTAGAAAAGAATATTACTCATACTTACTAAATCCACCAGCAATCCCACCGACTCGACATAACATTCGGTACCACCAGGTCATGCCGTCATGATATTCAGTTTTGGCGCCCGTCTCTGGCTGCTCAGCCGCCGGTGACACCTCAGAACTCATCTCACAAAGCTGTCAGGTCACCTCCCCAAAGACACCCGATCAAATCAAAGTCTTCTGCTTCCTCCTTTGTGCTCTTGCGTCCCTGATCATGAGGTGCACCCAGGTCTAAGACGGAGAATGCATCATGCAACAGACAACTGTGCTACCTGTATACAGATATAAGGGGGGTTATATTATCAATACTTCATATACATCAACATTTCTGCATATACACTGTCCTCCATGTGTGTGAGATTCCCTGATCTCTGGATTTACTCAGGATCCCTGCACTCTCTCTCTGCTGTGTATATACCCAGACTGATTAGCACCCAGACTGATTAGCACCCAGCTGAGTCTGAGCTGGACAGAGGACGCCAGAGCCTGCTGTGGAAATCCCCTGCTATAAGGTAGACTTGATATCCAGAAAGCTTTTGTGTGGACTTGTGTTTTGTGTGGACTTTATCTTGGATAGTGAGGGAAGTACAGCCAAGAGTAAGTCAGTGCTTCTATTTGAAGCTAGGATTTTGTTTTGCACTATTTATGTTGTTTTGCTGTACTTGAATAAATACAACTGCTGATATTTTAAAAAGGGCTCCTGAGTACTCCATTGTGGTGCCGGATTCAAGGGCATGAACCCCGAGTGTGACAGCAGCGATATCACAATACCCAGACTCTCTCATCTCTCTCTGTGCTGTGTATATACCCAGACTCTCTCCTCTCTCTCTCTGTGCTGTGTATATACCCAGACTCTCTCCTCTCTCTTTGTGCTGTCTATATATCCAGACTCTCTCCTCTCTTTCTCTGTGCTGTGTATATACCCAGACTCTCTCCTCTCTCTGTGTGCTGTGTATATACCCAGACTCTCTCCTCTCTCTCTGTGCTGTATATATATCCAGACTCTCTCCTCTCTCTCAGTGCTGTGCGTATACCCAGACTCTCTCCTCTCTCTCTGTGCTGTGTATATACCCAGACTCTCTCCTCTCTCTCTGTGCTGTGTATATATCCAGACTCTCTCCTCTCTCTCTGTGCTGTGTATATACCCAGACTCTCTCCTCTCTCTCTGTGCTGTGTATATACCCAGACTCTCTCCTCTCTCTCTGTGCTGTGTATATACCCAGACTCTCTCCTCTCTTCTCTCTCTCTGTGCTGTGTATATACCCAGACTCTCTCCTCTCTCTCTGTGCTGTGTATATACCCAGACTCTCTCCTCTCTCTCTCTGTGCTGTGTATATACCCAGACTCTCTCCTCTCTCTCTCTGTGCTGTGTATATACCCAGACTCTCTCCTCTCTCTCTCTGTGCTGTGTATATACCCACACTCTCTCCTCTCTCTCTGTGCTGTGTATATACCCACACTCTCTCCTCTCTCTCTGTGCTGGGTATATACCCAGACTCACTCCTCTCTCTCTGTGCTGTGTATATACCCAGACTCTCTCTGTTGTGTGTATATACCCAGACTCTCTCCTCTCTCTCTGTGCTGTGTATATACTCAGACTCTCTCCTCTCTCTCTCTGTGCTGTGTATATACCCAGACTCTCTCCTCTCTCTCTGTGCTGTGTATATACCCAGACTCTCTCCTCTCTCTCTCTGTGCTGTGTATATACCCAGACTCTCTCCTCTCTCTCTCTGTGCTGTGTCTATACCCAGACTCTCTCCTCTCTCTCTGTGCTGTGTATATACCCAGACTCTCTCCTCTCTCTCTGTGCTATGTATATACCCAGACGTTCTCCTCTCTCTCTGTGCTGTGTATATACTCAGACTCTCTCCTCTCTCTCTCTGTGCTGTGTATATACCCAGACTCTCTCCTCTCTCTCTCTGTGCTGTGTATATACCCAGACTCTCTCCTCTCTCTCTCTCTGTGCTGTGTATATACCCAGACTCTCTCCTCTCTCTCTCTGTGCTGTGTATATACCCAGACTCTCTCCTCTCTCTCTCTGTGCTGTGTATATACCCAGACTCTCTCCTCTCTCTCTGTGCTGTGTATATACTCAGACTCTCTCCTCTCTCTCTCTCTGTGCTGTGTATATACCCAGACTCTCTCATCTCTCTCTGTGCTGTGTATATACCCAGACTCTCTCATCTCTCTCTGTGCTGTGTATATACCCAGACTCTCTCATCTCTCTCTGTGCTGTGTATATACTCAGACTCTCTCCTCTCTCTCTGTGCTGTGTATATACTCAGACTCTCTCCTCTCTCTCTCTCTGTGCTGTGTATATACCCAGACTCTCTCCTCTCTCTCTGTGCTGTGTATATACCCAGACTCTCTCCACTCTCTCTGTGCTGTGTATATACCCAGACTCTCTCCTCTCTCTCTGTGCTGTGTATATACCCAGACTCTCTCCTCTCTCTCTCTGTGCTGTGTATATACCCAGACTCCCTCCTCTCTCTCTGTGCTGTGTATATACTCAGACTCTCTCCTCTCTCTCTCTGTGCTGTGTATATACCCAGACTCTCTCCTCTCTCTCTGTGCTATGTATATACCCAGACTCTCTCCTCTCTCTCTGTGCTGTGTATATACCCAGACTCTCCCCTCTCTCTCTCTGTGCTGTGTATATACCCAGACTCTCTCCTCTCTCTCTGTGCTGTGTATATACCCAGACTCTCTCCTCTCTCTCTGTGCTGTGTATATACCCAGACTCTCTCCTCTCTCTCTGTGCTGTGTATATACCCAGACTCTCTCCTCTCTCTCTGTGCTGTGTATATACTCAGACTCTCTCCTCTCTCTCTCTCTGTGCTGTGTATATACCCAGACTCCCTCCTCTCTCTCTGTGCTGTGTATATACCCAGACTCTCTCCTCTCTCTCTGTGCTGTGTATATACCCAGACTCTCTCCTCTCTCTCTCTGCTGTGTATATACCCAGACTCTCTCCTCTCTCTCTGTGCTGTGTATATACCCAGACTCTCTCCTCTCTCTCTCTGTGCTGTGTATATACCCAGACTCTCTCATCTCTCTCTGTGCTGTGTATATACCCAGACTCTCTCCTCTCTCTCTGTGCTGTGTATATACCCAGACTCTCTCCTCTCTCTCTGTGCTGTGTATATACCCAGACTCTCTCCTCTCTCTCTCTGTGCTGTGTATATACCCAGACTCTCTCCTCTCTCTCTTTGTGCTGTGTATATACTCAGACTCTCTCCTCTCTCTCTTTGTGCTGTGTATATACCCAGACTCTCTCCTCTCTCTCTGTGCTGTGTATATACCCAGACTCTCTCCTCTCTCTCTCTGTGCTGTGTATATACCCAGACTCTCTCCTCTCTCTCTCTGTGCTGTGTATATACCCAGACTCTCTCCTCTCTCTGTGCTGTGTATATACCCAGACTCTCTCCTCTCTCTCTCTGTGCTGTGTATATACCCAGACTCTCTCCTCTCTCTCTTTGTGCTGTGTATATACTCAGACTCTCTCCTCTCTCTCTCTCTGTGCTGTGTATATACCCAGACTCTCTCCTCTCTCTCTCTGTGCTGTGTATATACCCAGACTCTCTCCTCTCTCTCTCTGTGTGCTATGTATATACCCAGACTCTCTCCTCTCTCTCTCTCTGTGCTGTGTATATACTCAGACTCTCTCCTCTCTCTCTCTGTGCTGTGTATATACCCAGACTCTCTCCTCTCTCTCTCTCTGTGCTGTGTATATACCCAGACTCTCTCCTCTCTCTCTCTGTGCTGTGTATATACCCAGACTCTCTCCTCTCTCTCTGTGCTGTGTATATACCCAGACTCTCCCCTCTCTCTCTCTGTGCTGTGTATATACCCAGACTCCCTCCTCTCTCTCTCTTTGTGCTGTGTATATACCCAGACTCTCTCCTCTCTCTCTCTCTGTGCTGTGTATATACTCAGACTCTCTCCTCTCTCTCTCTGTGCTGTGTATATACCCAGACTCTCTCCTCTCTCTCTCTCTGTGCTGTGTATATACCCAGACTCTCTCCTCTCTCTCTCTGTGCTGTGTATATACCCAGACTCTCTCCTCTCTCTCTGTGCTGTGTATATACCCAGACTCTCTCCTCTCTCTCTCTCTGTGCTGTGTATATACCCAGACTCTCTCCTCTCTCTCTGTGCTGTGTATATACCCAGACTCTCTCCTCTCTCTCTCTCTGTGCTGTGTATATACTCAGACTCTCTCCTCTCTCTCTCTCTGTGCTGTGTATATACTCAGACTCTCTCCTCTCTCTCTCTGTGTGCTGTGTATATACCCAGACTCTCTCCTTTATCCGGTGCCATTCTTCTCTCTCACCCGATGCTGTCTCTGCTTTTATTACCCGGTTTGTCGTCTGTCACCCGGTGCCGAGTCCTCTCCGGCTCGCTATGTTGTGATGACAATAGGATTCCACGTCACTCTGGGTCGCCTGGCATTGTGGGAGGAAACCTCCTGCTGTGTGGGCGTGGCTTGCCGGGTGATGTCACTACATTGTCCCTATAGAAACACCCAGCCATGTGTTAGGAAAGGTACCGACTGGGAGTCTCCATGCATTGTGATAGGGAGCGCTGTTATTTATTATGGAGAGGGACGGTGTTGTTGTTTATTGTTATAGAGGGAGATACTATAATTACAGAGATAAAATAGATAAGGAGACTGTTTATACACAGAGTAGGACCTTTACATTGTATTAGAGGAGACGTCTTATACACAGAGTAGGACCTTTACATTGTATTAGAGGAGACGTCTTATACATAGAGTAGGACCTTTACATTGTATTAGAGGAGACGTCTTATACACAGAGTAGGACCTTTACATTGTATTGGAGGAGACGTCTTATACATAGAGTAGGACCTTTACATTGTATTAGAGGAGACGTCTTATACACAGAGTAGGACCTTTACATTGTATTGGAGGAGACGTCTTATACATAGAGTAGGACCTTTACATTGTATTAGAGGAGGCTTCTTATACATAGAGTAGGACCTTTACATTGTATTAGAGGAGACTGTTTATACATAGAGTAGGACCTTTACATTGTATTAGAGGAGACTGTTTATACATAGAGTAGGACCTTTACATTGTATTAGAGGAGACGTCTTATACATAGAGTAGGACCTTTACATTGTATTAGAGGAGACTTCTTATACATAGAGTAGGACCTTTACATTGTATTAGAGGAGACTTCTTATACATAGAGTAGGACCTTTACATTGTATTAGAGGAGACTTCTTATACATAGAGTAGGACCTTTACATTGTATTAGAGGAGACTTCTTATACATAGAGTAGGACCTTTACATTGTATTAGAGGAGACTGTTTATACACAGAGTAGGACCTTTACATTGTATTAGAGGAGACTTCTTATACATAGAGTAGGACCTTTACATTGTATTGGAGGAGACGTCTTATACATAGAGTAGGATCTTTACATTGTATTGGAGGAGACGTCTTATACATAGAGTAGGACCTTTACATTGTATTAGTGGAGACTTCTTATACATAGAGTAGGACTTTTACATTGTGTTAGAGGAGACTTTTTATACATAGAGTAGGACCTTTACATTGTATTGGAGGAGACTTCTTATACACAGAGTAGGACCTTTACATTGTGTTAGTGGAGACTTCTTATACATAGAGTAGGACCTTTACATTGTGTTAGTGGAGACTTCTTATACACAGAGTAGGACCTTTACATTGTATTAGTGGAGACTTCTTATACATAGAGTAGGACTTTTACATTGTGTTAGAGGAGACTTCTTATACATAGAGTAGGACCTTTACATTGTATTAGAGGAGACGTCTTATACACAGAGTAGGACCTTTACATTGTATTGGAGGAGACGTCTTATACATAGAGTAGGACCTTTACATTGTATTAGAGGAGACGTCTTATACACAGAGTAGGACCTTTACATTGTATTGGAGGAGACGTCTTATACATAGAGTAGGACCTTTACATTGTATTAGAGGAGGCTTCTTATACATAGAGTAGGACCTTTACATTGTATTAGAGGAGACTTCTTATACATAGAGTAGGACCTTTACATTGTATTAGAGGAGCCTTCTTATACATAGAGTAGGACCTTTACATTGTATTAGAGGAGATGTCTTATACATAGAGTAGGACCTTTACATTGTATTAGAGGAGATGTCTTATACATAGAGTAGGACCTTTACATTGTATTAGAGGAGATGTCTTATACATAGAGTAGGACCTTTACATTGTATTAGAGGAGATGTCTTATACATAGAGTAGGACCTTTACATTGTATTAGAGGAGATGTCTTATACATAGAGTAGGACCTTTACATTGTATTAGAGGAGATGTCTTATACATAGAGTAGGACCTTTACATTGTATTAGAGGAGACTTCTTATACATAGAGTAGGACCTTTACATTGTATTAGAGGAGGCTTCTTATACACAGAGTAGGACCTTTACATTGTATTAGAGGAGGCTTCTTATACATAGAGTAGGACCTTTACATTGTATTGGAGGAGACTTCTTATACATAGAGTAGGACCTTTACATTGTATTGGAGGAGACGTCTTATACATAGAGTAGGACCTTTACATTGTATTAGAGGAGACTTCTTATACACAGAGTAGGACCTTTACATTGTATTAGAGGAGACGTCTTATACACAGAGTAGGACCTTTACATTGTATTAGAGGAGACTTCTTATACATAGAGTAGGACCTTTACATTGTATTAGAGGAGACTGTTTATACATAGAGTAGGACCTTTACATTGTATTAGAGGAGACTTCTTATACATAGAGTAGGACCTTTACATTGTATTGGAGGAGACGTCTTATACACAGAGTAGGACCTTTACATTGTATTGGAGGAGACGTCTTATACATAGAGTAGGACCTTTACATTGTATTGGAGGAGACGTCTTATACATAGAGTAGGACCTTTACATTGTATTGGAGGAGACTTCTTATACATAGAGTAGGACCTTTACATTGTATTAGAGGAGACTGTTTATACATAGAGTAGGACCTTTACATTGTATTAGAGGAGACTTCTTATACACAGAGTAGGACCTTTACATTGTATTAGAGGAGGCTTCTTATACATAGAGTAGGACCTTTACATTGTATTAGTGGAGACCTCTTATACATAGAGTAGGACCTTTACATTGTATTGGAGGAGACGTCTTATACATAGAGTAGGACCTTTACATTGTATTAGTGGAGACCTCTTATACATAGAGTAGGACCTTTACATTGTATTAGAGGAGACGTCTTATACATAGAGTAGGACCTTTACATTGTATTGGAGGAGACGTCTTATACATAGAGTAGGACCTTTACATTATTTTGGAGGAGACGTCTTATACATAGAGTAGGACCTTTACATTGTATTAGAGGAGACTTCTTATACATAGAGTAGGACCTTTACATTGTATTAGAGGAGGCTTCTTATACATAGAGTAGGACCTTTACATTGTATTAGAGGAGACTGTTTATACATAGAGTAGGACCTTTACATTGTATTAGAGGAGACTTCTTATACACAGAGTAGGACCTTTACATTGTATTAGAGGAGGCTTCTTATACATAGAGTAGGACCTTTACATTGTATTAGAGGAGCCTTCTTATACACAGAGTAGGACCTTTACATTGTATTAGAGGAGCCTTCTTATACACAGAGTAGGACCTTTACATTGTATTGGAGGAGACTGTTTATACATAGAGTAGGACCTTTACATTGTATTAGAGGAGACTTCTTATACATAGAGTAGGACCTTTACATTGTATTAGAGGAGCCTTCTTATACACAGAGTAGGACCTTTACATTGTATTAGAGGAGACTGTTTATACATAGAGTAGGACCTTTACATTGTATTAGAGGAGACTGTTTATACATAGAGTAGGACCTTTACATTGTATTAGAGGAGACGTCTTATACATAGAGTAGGACCTTTACATTGTATTAGAGGAGACTGTTTATACACAGAGTAGGACCTTTACATTGTATTGGAGGAGACGTCTTATACATAGAGTAGGACCTTTACATTGTATTAGAGGAGCCTTCTTATACACAGAGTAGGACCTTTACATTGTATTAGAGGAGACTGTTTATACATAGAGTAGGACCTTTACATTGTATTAGAGGAGACTTCTTATACACAGAGTAGGACCTTTACATTGTATTGGAGGAGACGTCTTATACATAGAGTAGGACCTTTACATTGTATTAGAGGAGGCTTCTTATACATAGAGTAGGACCTTTACATTGTATTAGAGGAGACTGTTTATACATAGAGTAGGACCTTTACATTGTATTAGAGGAGACTTCTTATACACAGAGTAGGACCTTTACATTGTATTGGAGGAGACGTCTTATACATAGAGTAGGACCTTTACATTGTATTAGAGGAGACTTCTTATACATAGAGTAGGACCTTTACATTGTATTAGAGGAGACTGTTTATACATAGAGTAGGACCTTTACATTGTATTGGAGGAGACGTCTTATACATAGAGTAGGACCTTTACATTGTATTAGAGGAGACGTCTTATACACAGAGTAGGACCTTTACATTGTATTAGAGGAGACTGTTTATACATAGAGTAGGACCTTTACATTGTATTGGAGGAGACGTCTTATACATAGAGTAGGACCTTTACATTGTATTGGAGGAGACGTCTTATACATAGAGTAGGACCTTTACATTGTATTAGAGGAGACTGTTTATACACAGAGTAGGACCTTTACATTGTATTAGAGGAGACTGTTTATACATAGAGTAGGACCTTTACATTGTATTAGAGGAGACTGTTTATACATAGAGTAGGACCTTTACATTGTATTAGAGGAGACTTCTTATACACAGAGTAGGACCTTTACATTGTATTAGAGGAGACTGTTTATACATAGAGTAGGACCTTTACATTGTATTAGAGGAGACTGTTTATACATAGAGTAGGACCTTTACATTGTATTAGAGGAGACTGTTTATACATAGAGTAGGACCTTTACATTGTATTAGAGGAGACTGTTTATACATAGAGTAGGACCTTTACATTGTATTAGAGGAGACTTCTTATACACAGAGTAGGACCTTTACATTGTATTGGAGGAGACGTCTTATACATAGAGTAGGACCTTTACATTGTATTGGAGGAGACGTCTTATACATAGAGTAGGACCTTTACATTGTATTAGAGGAGACTTCTTATACATAGAGTAGGACCTTTACATTGTATTAGAGGAGACTTCTTATACATAGAGTAGGACCTTTACATTGTATTAGAGGAGACTGTTTATACATAGAGTAGGACCTTTACATTGTATTAGAGGAGACTGTTTATACATAGAGTAGGACCTTTACATTGTATTAGAGGAGACTTCTTATACACAGAGTAGGACCTTTACATTGTATTGGAGGAGACGTCTTATACATAGAGTAGGACCTTTACATTGTATTGGAGGAGACGTCTTATACATAGAGTAGGACCTTTACATTGTATTAGAGGAGACTTCTTATACACAGAGTAGGACCTTTACATTGTATTAGAGGAGACTTCTTATACATAGAGTAGGACCTTTACATTGTATTAGAGGAGCCTTCTTATACACAGAGTAGGACCTTTACATTGTATTAGAGGAGACTTCTTATACATAGAGTAGGACCTTTACATTGTATTAGAGGAGACTTCTTATACACAGAGTAGGACCTTTACATTGTATTAGAGGAGCCTTCTTCTACACAGAGTAGGACCTTTGCATTATATTGGAGGGAGACTTTTTTTTATACATAGAGTAGGACCTTTGTATTGTTTTAGAGTGGACCAATACATGGTGTGTGTTTTTCGCGGTCCAGGGTCGTGTAGCCTTGTTTTCATTTTTTGGGGGCGCCATTTTTTTTCTCGCATAGCCGATTTTCGAGTGGCGAAACTCACCGAAATCAACTTAAATTTGCTTTCCACCTCACTCCCAGACGTCCTGGCTGTTTTTGTGTGTTTCGTGTTTTTTGCTTTGCGCGGTTCGGCCATTAATTTCGTGTTTTTCCTAAGTCCCCCGTCTTGTAATTTATTTATTTTTTTTAGAAGTCATGCGTTCGTCAAATGCTTGCAGCCTAAGGCGAGCCCGTGTTTCCTAAGTGTTTGGAGGCCAAGTCACGCGTGTTTCATTGCCTCCAGTACTCGCCTCGCTTCGCAAGGCTCGCAGGCGATGAGCACCTTTGGCGCTTATCACCGAAGTGCTGTGAGTTTTAGTGCCTTAATGGCTCGCCTCGCTATGCGAGGCTTGCAAGCGATAAGCTCCCAAGTCGTACGCACTACGCAAAGCGTGACAACGTCTCATAGTTCGACAATTATAATATGTGATGTACTTGGCACTTAGAGAGAGACACCAACGGCACAGAGAGATTGAGAGACAAAGGGCAGAGAACAGGCACAAGGAAAGAGACAGATGGCAGAGAGAGGGGGGCATAGAGGGAGTGCACACACAGAGAGAGATAGCACAGAGAGAGACAGAACATACAATGGAAGATTCCATATGATACGTCATTTACAATGTGTAATATGTGCCTGTGTTATTGAAGAGCAAATCTGTGTACTTTTACTATATTTAATGTAATATGTTTGTGCTTTAGAAACAAGTGAAAATAATAAAAACATTTAACTTAATAAAGGACTTTTCACTTTATTTAGTTATTGAGATTATATATATATATATATATATATATATATATATATATACAGGGAGTGCAGAATTATTAGGCAAATGAGTATTTTGACCACATCATCCTCTTTATGCATGTTGTCTTACTCCAAGCTGTATAGGCTCGAAAGCCTACTACCAATTAAGCATATTAGGTGATGTGCATCTCTGTAATGAGAAGGGGTGTGGTCTAATGACATCAACACCCTATATCAGGTGTGCATAATTATTAGGCAACTTCCTTTCCTTTGGCAAAATGGGTCAAAAGAAGGACTTGACAGGCTCAGAAAAGTCAAAAATAGTGAGATATCTTGCAGAGGGATGCAGCACTCTTAAAATTGCAAAGCTTCTGAAGCGTCATCATCGAACAATCAAGCCTTTCATTCAAAATAGTCAACAGGGTCACAAGAAGCGTGTGGAAAAACCAAGGCGCAAAATAACTGCCCATGAACTGAGAAAAGTCAAGCGTGCAGCTGCCACGATGCCACTTGCCACCAGTTTGGCCATATTTCAGAGCTGCAACATCACTGGAGTGCCCAAAAGCACAAGGTGTGCAATACTCAGAGACATGGCCAAGGTAAGAAAGGCTGAAAGACGACCACCACTGAACAAGACACACAAGCTGAAACGTCAAGACTGGGCCAAGAAATATCTCAAGACTGATTTTTCTAAGGTTTTATGGACTGATGAAATGAGAGTGAGTCTTGATGGGCCAGATGGATGGGCCCGTGGCTGGATTGGTAAAGGGCAGAGAGCTCCAGTCCGACTCAGACGCCAGCAAGGTGGAGGTGGAGTACTGGTTTGGGCTGGTATCATCAAAGATGAGCTTGTGGGGCCTTTTCGGGTTGAGGATGGAGTCAAGCTCAACTCCCAGTCCTACTGCCAGTTCCTGGAAGACACCTTCTTCAAGCAGTGGTACAGGAAGAAGTCTGCATCCTTCAAGAAAAACATGATTTTGATGCAGGACAATGCTCCATCACACGCATCCAAGTACTCCACAGCGTGGCTGGCAAGAAAGGGTATAAAAGAAGAAAATCTAATGACATGGCCTCCTTGTTCACCTGATCTGAACCTCATTGAGAACCTGTGGTCCATCATCAAATGTGAGATTTACAAGGAGGGAAAACAGTACACCTCTCTGAACAGTGTCTGGGAGGCTGTGGTTGCTGCTGCACGCAATGTTGATGGTGAACAGATCAAAACACTGACAGAATCCATGGATGGCAGGCTTTTGAGTGTCCTTGCAAAGAAAGGTGGCTATATTGGTCACTGATTTGTTTTTGTTTTGTTTTTGAATGTCAGAAATGTATATTTGTGAATGTTGAGATGTTATATTGGTTTCACTGGTAAAAATAAATAATTGAAATGGGTATATATTTGTTTTTTGTTAAGTTGCCTAATAATTATGCACAGTAATAGTCACCTGCACACACAGATATCCCCCTAAAATAGCTAAAACTAAAAACAAACTAAAAACTACTTCCAAAAATATTCAGCTTTGATATTAATGAGTTTTTTGGGTTCATTGAGAACATGGTTGTTGTTCAATAATAAAATTAATCCTCAAAAATACAACTTGCCTAATAATTCTGCACTCCCTGTATATATGTATATATATTGGTGAGGAGAGAGGGAAGATAGCCCAAAAAGCGTGATCGAGTTGAGGTCGGTGAAGGGCTGATGTAGCGTTAGGACTTATGAAAGTGTGATTGAAGTGAGCCTGCGAAGGCTGGTTTTGGTACTTATGGAGAGCATAAAAAGGAAGTAAGCCTGCGAAGGCGGGTTTGGTACATATGGAAAGTGGCAACGAGGTAGGCCTACGAAGATTGGTTTCGTTGGTATGGAAAGCGTAAACGAGGTAAGCTTGCGAAGGCTGGTTTAGGATCTATGGAAAGACTGTTGAAGGTTAGCAGGTTTGGGCCAAAATCTGCAAACGGGGGCTTGCGAAAGCCTAAAAGCGAAACCTTGGACATGGACAAGGGATGTAGCTTAGCAGATTCAGGTCCAAACCCACCCAAAAATACGAATGCTGAACCTTGGACGTTGACAAGGAGCAGCTTGGTAGTCCTGGGCCAAGATCCACCAAGGATATCTTAGAAGGAGTTGACAACTTACCTTAGATAATGGTAGGAAAAGGGCCAAACAGCAACTAGAGCTTGTGATATGAGGCTTGGGAAGCTGAAAAACAAGAGTACGCACAAAACAACCTGCAGGCACGGGCTCAGGAATGAACTGAGCAAGGAGATGCGGACAGGAAATGCTTATAAAGGCAGAACGCCCCTCCCATGGGGAGAGGCGGGGCGAGAGAGGGCCCCTCCCACAAACCCAGGTATTAACCTTAACAATATATGTGTACTAGCGAATTGCCCGTCAAAAAATGACGGCAATGAAATTGTAAGGTAGCTAATGCTGTTTGGTGTATAATAATGAAATATGTAATACATTACTAAATGAATATACTGTACCTATTTTGAAGCATTGTGATGAAGAGCTGGCAATCTGTGTTGATGTTGCTGCAGCATTAGTGGTGTGGAGCTGCTGTGTAAGCATGCTGAATGTGTGCACTGTGTGGTATGAATATCAGTAGGTCGTTTGTTGCGTTTTGCGAGTTTGTTGTGGTGTTTTGCGAGTTTCTTGTGGTGTTTTGCGAGTTTAGAGTGCTGTAGCCTCGTTTTCGTTTTGTTCGGCGGCCATTTTTTCTCTCGCTTAGATTTTTTTTTAGTCTCTAAACTCTTTTATTTCGAGTAAAATTGAGGTCTAAGTTGTATTTTTGAGGTCCTGGGTGCTCCCTCTTGGTGTAGGTAAGGTTTTTATGTATGTGCTGTGTGTATGTTTTGTGTTTTACATTTTGTAATGTTCGCGAGTTGCGTCCGAGTGTTGCAAGGCCGTAATGTGTGTGAACGTGTGTCGTATGTTGTTTGCGAGTGTCGTAATGTGTGTGTCGTGCTGTTTGGGTTGCAACGTGAAGTTTGCGAGGGTCGCAGTTGCTGGCATGGAGCGCCTTCGGCGCTCCATGCCAGCAACTGAGACCCTCGGCCAGTGCCCTCGCTTCGCGTGCAGTTTGACATGTCAGTGTGTTCTGTGATCTGTCAGTGGCTGTGCCTTGTGATCTATGCGAATGAGTGCTCTGTTACTCAGATACTCTGAGTACCAGTATTACATGACAATCTAATACTGCTATAGTATTTTAGTGCATAAAGAAGCTATGTTTGTGCTGCCCTCTGGTGGCTAGTGTAGAAACTGCTGCTTTAACTTCTGTATCAGTGACTCTCAACCTTTTTGATCTAGAGACCCCCTGGTTACCCTCCAATGCTCATATATACAAAATTAAGGGAGAAACATATGGTCGTTTTTAGTTTACTTCAGGAGTATGTGGTGAGACCAGGTCAGAAATTCCCATGTTTTCTTCACCTTTCCCTTTACGTTTTGCTATTTGCTGTTTTCCCTTAAAGTGATATTTTAGATGCCCAGTTTTTAATATTAAAATAAACCACCTAAGTGCTTGTTTGCATATATAAAAACACTTTATTAATAAGTGCTATACATAGCTAGGGTCATAGGATTTATGTAACCAGATTTAGATAAAGAGGGTAAATTGAGGGACTATTAGGCAGGTTTCAGTGAATAAAAATCTCACCCAGTTAATAAAATGATGTTTAGATATGCAACACTTTAGTATTAAAAACAGGGATATTAAAATGTAAATTTCCAAGTAAGATTAACTAAATAAACTGAATTTTTAAACAAAATATAATAATAGGGAAGGTGTTGGGCATGTAAGAGTGATCTGCAAGGTTTTAGGGAAGATAAACTGATTGCGTGTTTTTGGGAAGAATAATTAGATTTTTGAATTTGCCATGAGTGTGTTTCAGTCTTGGGCTACAAGGCCCATGCCTAGGGCAGCACATTTTCAGTGGCCAGCAATGCAGAGAATCTTCTGTCTGTAAGTGTACAGTGCCTTGCAAAAGTATTCACCCCCTTGACTTTTTACCTATTTTGTTACATTACAGCCTTAAGTTCAATGCTTTGTTAATCTGAATTTTATGTGATGGATCAGAACACAATAGTCTAAGTTGTTGAAGTGAAAAATATATACATAAAACTATTTTTTAGAAAACAGAAAATTGGCATGTGCGTATGTATTCACCCCCTTTGTTATGAAGCCGATAAAAAGCTCTGGTGCAACTAATTACCTTCAGAAGTCACATACCGTATATACTCGAGTATAAGCCGAGGCACCCTTTTTACTCCAAAATACTGAGAAAACTTAGTGACTCGAGTATAAGCCGAGGGTGGGAAATGCGCTGCCCCCTGTGTCTCTCTTGTGCCCTCTGTGTCCCCCCTCTCCCTCCCCTGTGTCTCACTCCCTCCCCTCCCACCCCTGTGTCTCATTCCCTCCCACCCCTGTGTCTCATTCCCTCCCCTGTGTCTCATTGCCTCCCTCTTGTGTCTCATTCCCACCCCCTCTCTTATCATCCTCCCTCCTCATCACTTCCCCCCTCTTCAATTACCCCCCCCCCCCTTTTCCCGTCACTGACCTTCATCAGCTGCTCCTCTACGCGTCTTCCGGCTGTGTCGGGTCCCGGCATATGCTAATGACATGACGTCACATGCCCGTCACTTCATTAGCATATGCCAGGTCCCGACACAGCCAGAAGACGCGCAGAGGAGCAGCTGATGAAGGTGAGGGAGAAGGGGGAAGTGATTAGAAGGGAGGACGAGGAGGGAGGATGAGTCGGGCCCTGGCATATGCTAATGACGTGACGCGCATGTGACCTCACGTCATTAGCAAATGCCGGGTTCCAACACAGCCAGACGAAGAGCAGCTGATGAAGGAAAGTGAGAGGAAAGGGAGGGGGGGGGGGAGGTAAGTAAGGGAAAAGGGAAACGGAGAGGGGTGGTAAGTGAGGGGAAAGGGAGAGAGGGAAAGAGACGCAGGGGAAGGGGGGAGAGACACAGGGGAGGGAGAGAGCAGCAGGAGCAGGGTGACTCGAGTATAAGCCGAGGGGGGCTTTCAGCCAATCTAAGTGTCACATGATCTGTCATTACATATACACACCTTTTTTTAAAGGCCCCAGAGGCTGCAACACCTAAGCAAGAGGCACCACTAACCAAACACTGCCATGAAGACCAAGGAGCTCTCCAAACAAGTAAGGGACAATGTTGTTGAGAAGTACAAGTCAGGGTTAGGTTATAAAAAAAATCCAAATATTTGATAATTCCCAGGAACCCCATCAAATCTATCATAACCAAATGGAAAGAACATGGCACAACAGCAAACCTGCCAAGAGACGTCCGCCCACCAAAACTCACGGACCGGGCAAGGAGGGCATTAATCAGAGAGGCAGCACAGAGGCCTAAGGTAACCCTGGAGGAGCTGCAGAGTTCCACAGCAGAGACTGGAGTATCTGTACATAGGATGACAATAAGCCAGATGCTCCAGAGAGTAGGGCTTTATGGCAGAGTGGCCAGAAAAAAGCCATTCCTTTAAGCAAAAAACAAAATGGCACGTTTTGAGTTTGCGAAAAGGCATGTGGGAGACTCCCAAAATGTATGGAGGAAGATGCTCTGGTCTGATGAGACTAAAATTGAACTTTTCAGCCATCAAAGAAAATGCTATGTCTGGCGCAAACCCAACACATCACATCACCCAAAGAACACCATCCCCACAGTGAAACATGGTGGTGGCAGCATTATGCTGTGGGGATGTTTTTCAGCAGCCGGGACTGGGAAACTGGTCAGAGTTGAGGGAAAGATGGATGGTGCTAAATACAGGAATATTCTTGAGCAAAACCTGTACCACTCTGTCCGTGATTTGAGGCTAGGACGGAGGTTCACCTTCCAGCAGGACAATGACCCCAAACACACTGCTAAAGCAACACTTGAGTGGTTTAAGGGGAAACATGTAAATGTGTTGGAATGACCTTGTCAAGGCCCAGACATCAATCCAATAGAAAATCTGTGGACTGACTTAAAGATTGCTGGTCACAAGCGCAAACCATCCAACTTGAAGGAGCTGGAGCAGTTTTTCAAGTTGGAATGGGCAAGAATCCCAGTGGTAAGATGTGGCAAGCTCATAGAGACTTATCCAAAGCGACTTGGAGCTGTGATTGCCACAAAGGGTGGCTCTACAAAGTATTGACATTAGGGGGTGAATAGTTATGCACATTGACTTTTTCTGTTATTTTGTCCTATTTGTTGTTTGTTTCACAATAAAAAAAAAAACATCTTCAAAGTTGTGGGCATGTTCTGTAAATGAAATGACGCAAATCCTCAAACAATCCATGTTAATTCCAGGTCGTGAGGCAACAAAACACGAAAAATGCCAAGGGGGTGAATACTTTTGCAAGGCACTGTATATTGTACTTTCTAACACAGAAAAATATACACTTATGATTTTCTATATAGGTGTTTTGAGGGAATAATGACAGCATATCAAAACATATTTAGCTTTAGTTAGTTTATATTCTGAAAAACTAAAACATATTATGCAAAGATTACTGAACACAAACATGTATAATCTTTATTGTAATACCAAGTTCATAAAAAAAAGATTTTGACGTATGTATCTTTCTTGAAGATAAGCAAGTTGGCTGCAGTACCAGTTAGGGGGTTTGTTGACCTATTCTTCTTGGATGAAGCATAGAGTCTTGAGACTTGCAGTCATCATATATGAAGAGTTTTCCACTTAGTCTGTTAAAACAGTTGTTCTCAACAAGTACTATAGGGATAAGTGACAGTCCAACTTTCCACAGACACCCCCCCCATGGCTGCATACACCCTTGGGAAGAAATTGGTTTGTGCCTGTTTAAAAAAGAGCATTTCTGTGGAAGTTCCAAGAGTTGGCAATGTAGAGCGGTACAGCACTCTGGGAATGTGTATCAAGGAAGAGATTAGAGAGAGCAAGAACTGGTTGAACATGGGATGAGTTCTGTGAGGGGAAACCAAGAATATAGGGATGGGTGTTATGTGAGGTGAGTGCTGAGAGGAGTTGGGTACTGTGTGGGGATGGATGCTGAGAGGGGATGGCTGTTGATAAGGACTGGGAGGTAAATAGGGATGGATGGTAAGGGAGGTGGGGGTGGATGTTGAGGTACTTGGTGCTATGTGGAGATAGCTGCTGAGAGGTACTAGCTACTATGTAGAGATATATGTATATTTCTCTAAGGTAGTGTACGGGCTCCCCCCCCCCCCACCCATAGAGGATGTCCCCAGAAAGTGGAGCGTGTGTGTTATGAAGGTAGCTATGGGAAGAGGAGTGACTATGGTAAAGGGTCTTGGGGAGGGGTATTATTATGAGAAAGAGTCTTAGGGTGGGGAACTGGTGTGGGAAGTGGTCTTGAGTTTTTTTATATGGGGGGGGTGAGGCCCAATTCTTTTTTTTTTTTTTTTTTTTTCTTTTTTTGCACCAGTCCCCCTTCAGTCTCTAGAACTGCTACTGCGGAGGTGATTAAGAGATTCATAGGGAGATGACTTAAACTAAGGGGATAAAAAGAGGGTTGACAGAGAATTAAAATAAAGAGACACAATGTGAGGTTTGAGAGGCATGGAGAGTAGATTAAGAGAGAAGATAAGAGACATGTATAACAAGTTAGATAAAAGAGGAAGGGACATAAAAAGACATAACAGGGTTATGAGAAACGCTTGATGAGAATCTTAATGGAAAGGATTGAGAGAGAGGCATGAGAAGATGGCTTAGAAACATATGTAGATGTTTGTGAGAGAGGTGTATGAAGAAAGCTGAGAGAGACGTGGACAGGTTTACAAGAGAGGTATGAGTGGAAGTTTTAGAAAGGTGCATGAAGAGAGACTTGAAGAGATGTATGTAAGAAGATTGAGAAGCATTGAGAGATGCATGATGATAGGATTGAGAGCTAGGTATTACCAGACACTTGAGAGTACATGAGGAGAGAGTTGAGAGAGGACTAAGAAATTGGGTGAGAGGGAGGCATGATAAGGAGAGAGTTGATAGAACAGCGCTATTATGAGAAGATTACCGGTACTAGGAAGACAAGATGAGCGGATTGAGACCGAGATCAGCGAGCTAAGCAAGAGGTACATGGATTGTGTTGAGAAAGATATGGGGGTAGGTTAGCGAGAGAAAGGTATAAGAGGAAGGTGAAGAGAGGTTGAGAGAATGGCAAGGTGAGAGAGTTGAGGCTGACAATTAAGAGAAAGGCATGATGAATACACAAAGAGGGACACATGAGCTGTGGGCGGAGAGAGACCTGATGAGGAGAGGAGTATGAGACAGGTATAAGGGATGGGATGATTGGGAGAGACAGCTGAGATAGAAATATGAACTTAGAGCGACTGTAGAAAGGGAGACATGACAGAAATTATTAAGAGACCGGCAGGAAGTTAAGACATGGGTTGAGAAGAATGGCATGACAAGAAGATTAAGAGAGAGGCATAATGAGTTGATTGATAAGCATCATGAGAGTAACACCTTAAGCACTTATTCATAAGTAACACATACTGGCACTTGTAATTACTAACCCTTTAAATATACAGTTGCCATTAGTGGTATATATTGGTCAAATATTGAAGAACTGGCCTGGAAATACTATAAGATTCTTAACTTTTCCTTGGGTTCAATACGTTTGAGAAACACTGATCTAAACAATATAACAAATTACAATATTTAGATTTATAACAGAGCACCAAGTTATAAGAACTCCAATAATTATTAATTCAGTTTATCCAAAGGCGAGAAAACAATTATCAACTGTAAAGTTCAAGTGATAGGATGGCTCATCTACTGGGACACCATGGTGAGGCTGGTTATCCAAAGTGAACCTGTCTTTTGCTTCTTGTTCCTGGCTGTCTTGCCCAATACTGTGCCTGAAAACTGACCCTATCCTGTGAGAAGTCTCCGTGGAATTCAATCTCCGCTCTGCTTCCAACAGACTCCCAATAGAACAAGTGATTTCCATGGAATGCCGTCGATTTTAAGGTTTTCATATCACGGAGCTGAAAATAAAAACAATATATGACAAAAATGCAGAGATATACTATATAAATATAATTTGACAAATAACAAAATGTTTTTTTTCATATATATTTTTCTCACTGCATGAAAATCAAACAATGCATTATTGCCATTCAATGCTAAATATTACACGTTGTCTACTATATGTATACTGTTCGATCTTCTGGGACATACCAAAATATAACTGTAGTGCGTCTTGTTGCTTCCGGTTACCAAATCCATATACAGAGCATGTACTGCAATGTGAAAACCAGGGGGCACGTCAATGAAGGTACGGCAAGCAGGGGATCCTCCTCCTCCCCAGGGTTGCACAGGGTTTTGTATATCTCCCTGCTTCCCAAAAAGCTGTACATCGCAACCTAAAAAAGGAAAAAGAGGGAGAAATGTCTTCAGATATTACTTTATGAATCCTGTAGAATTGCTATTTGCAAATTAGGATTTGTATCTTATATTTATATCATACTTAGTTTTAATGTAATGGCAGATCTTAAAAAACAGGACATATCCCTCTACCAAACTCTGATTTGGGTGTGTCTGTTGCAGCCAATCACTACATGCACCAGCTGAGTTTTATTTTAAGGATAGTGATCATACAAAGGCATTTATTATCACATAGTTGTTTGGATCCTTTTTAAATCATAATGATAACAGAAAGCACCCAAAATGTCCCTGATCAAAAGTTTACATACCCTTGAATGTTTGGCCTTGTTACAGACACACAAGGTGACACACACATGTTAAAATGGCAATTAAAGGTTAATTTCCCAGACCTGTGGCTTTGTAAATTGCAATTAGTGAATTAGTTTGTTAGCTCTCACATGGATGCACTGAGCAGGCTAGATACTGAGCCACAGGTAGGAGAAAAGAACTGTCAAAAGACCTGCGTAATAAGGTAATGGAACTTCTTAAAGATGGAAAAGCATATAAAAAGATATCCAAAGCCTTGAAAATGCCAGTCAGTACTGTTCAATCCCTTATTAAGAAGTGGGCATTTCAGAGATCTTTTGATACCAAGCCAAGGTCAGGTAGACCAAGAAAGATTTCAGCTACAACTGCTAGAAGAATTCTTCAGAATACAAAGAAAAACCCACAGGTAACCTCAGGAGAAATACAGGCTGCCCTGGAAAAAGACGGTGTGGTTGTTTCAAGGAGCACAATACAACAATACTTGAACAAAAATGAGCTACATGGTGGAGTTGCCAGAAAGAAGCCTTTACTGCACCAATGACACAAAAAAGCCTGGTTACAATATGCCCGACAACACCTTGACACGCCTCAAAGCTTCTGGCACACTGTAATTTGGAGTGACAAGAGCAAATTAGAGCTTTATGGTCACAACCATAAGCGCTGTGTTTGGAGAGGGGTCAACAAGGCCTATAGTGAAAAGAATACCCTCCCCACTGTGAAGCATGGTGGTGGCTCACTGATTTTTTTTTTTGGGGGGAGGGGGGGAGATTTAAAGGCACAGGAATTTTGTGAAAATTGATGGCAAGATGAATGCAGCATATTATCAGAAAATACTGGCAGACAATTTGCATTCCTCTGCACAAAGGGTGGGCATGGGATGCTCTTGGACTTTCCAGCATGACAATGACCCTGAGCACAAGGCCAAGTTGACCCTCCAGTGGTTACAGCAGAAAAAGGTGAAGGTTGTGCAGTGGCCGCAACCGTCTCCTGACCTTAATATCATCGAGCCACTCTGCAGAGATCTCAAACGTGTCGTTCATGCAAGACGACCAAAGACTTTGCATGACCTGGAGATATTTTGCCAAGACGAATGGGCAGCTATACCACCTGCAAGAATTAAGGGGCCTCATAGACAACTATTACAAAAGTCTAAGTGTATGGAAACTTTTGAACAGGGTAATTTTATTTTTTCTTTGTTCATATTTTGTTTTTATGATTGTGCCATTCTGTTATAACCTACAGTTGAATATGAATCCCATAAGAAATAAAATAAATGTGTTTTGCCTGCTCACTCATGTTTTCTTTAAGAATGGTACATATATTGGGTGCGTGGCTTGACACCAAGCAATACAGACGTGCCTAGTGTGAGCTCCTGACTGTCAAACAGGATTTAAAAATAAAATAAATAAAAAAGGGGTAAATTCTCACCAAACACCCCAATAACATAGATATTTGTGCTGGTGATCGCATCAAGATCAAGCGCATAGTAATTTGTTGGAGTACAAAGGACTATTTTTGTGGCAGCGAGGACTCTGGCCTGTACAGCCCTAGGCTGCCTTACACAGCTTCCTCCCTTTCCCCTGGGGAGCAAGGCCTGGTTCCTGCAACAGCCCGGAAGGCAGGTTGAGGTACCTACCTGCGAGGACGAGGCTGGTGGTCTAGCCTCAAAGAGGAGCAGCTTGGGCGGCGGAGACAGTGGAGGCCGCTCCGGATTAAACAGGCGATCCCAAAGGGCACATTGAGTGAGTGAGTGGCCTGAGCTGCCAGGGGGAGAGAGCTGATAGACCTGGGTGGGGGCTGAAGCAGACTGACACACTGGGGGAGAACGGCGAGGTGAGCTGGTGGAGCCCACGCCAGATTGGTGTGCAGATTAAGTCCAGGACGAGCTGCAGACCCATCAGCGTAGAACCTCAGTGCACACTGCCAATGGGAGGAAAGAGGCTGCCCCGGGCTGCAAGTGAAGGCAGAGGCCTGGGGCGAATAATTAAAAGAGCTGGGCGCAGGAGGGCGATCTGAGGGTGACAGGTCTATAAAGGGCTGGTTGCAGGTGGCCATGTTAGCTCATCCTTGCCTATAACAACCAGGTCAGTTTCCAGCCAAAACTACAGTGGCCATTTTAGCCCTTTATGCCCACTCCTCCCCGCAGCCATTTCACAGCAATTTCCCGCCAAAACAAACAAAGCTTTTCTACAGCTGACCAGATCATCCTTCCCTAAAGAAAACCCCTGCACAATCCACTGCCAACAACCACAACATCTGCTCTAGGCCTATCGGCCCACTCTCCTGCAGGCCACAGCCCGGACTGGGTTACAGTGGCCAGACTCGGCCTTCTCTCAGCATTAAGGCTGAAACACCTACCCCACCCTTTTACATCAACTTTGTTAGCTTGGGGTAATTGGCAACTACACAAGGCACCCCCTAGTGCACAGCATTGGACCAAAAAGTGCAAGCAATCCCTGGCAGAGTTCTGTGTTAAACCCCAGGTCCCCAAGCCAAACCTGGAAGGCAGGGTTTCATAAATGGCAAATGAAAAGTACCACAGGAGGCCTCTCGGGTTTCTCCCCCAAACGTGGCCCAAGCAATCTACAGCAATCCACCCTGGGTCATCCCATTGGGCACCTCCTCCCATGCTTCCCAGTGAAGTTGCCAACAAGACAAGTGTGACCAATATATACAGGAGTCTGCTGCACCAAACCTTGTTTTACACCAAAGCACCTATACTGCTGTCGTGTCATGTAAGCTGAACCAGAGCCCGGAAATCTTTGTCAAAAATCTATTACTTTATAGCGCCTTAAAACCTGCCTCCACATATAAGATGATGTAACTGAGGGGTCTGGCCAGTTCAGCAAAACCCAGCAGTCAGCACTTATAAACTAGAGATTATCCTATACTGAGAGCCCACCTGATCCCAAACAGACGCCATGGGGAAGCCAAAAAAGACCTCAGGGTCAAAGAGAATTACTAACCACTTCCCAAAGCAAACCCCAAACTCCACCCCAAGCCAGGATTTGCTTCCAGACTCCAACTCTGGCTCCGAAGGGGATCGGACTTGGAATCCACCTAGTCATGTATCAGACTTCTCTCTTGCAAAGTTTGACCAGTTGCTCCAGACCCGTTTATCTCTGTTTGTCAAGGAACTGAAACAAGAAATTAACGGCTTGGGTCAGGGAACCCACGCTGTGGAGAAAGTCACAGATCAGATAATTGGAGCATAGGCCAGTGATAGGGTGGAGGTCTCAGCAAACACCACACATCTGATGAGTTCGGAGGCAAAACTTGAAGACTATGAAAATAGATTGAGGTGGCATAACATCCGACTGCAGGGGGTACCATCTGCTGTGCAAGATCTTGCTCCATATGTCTCGGGAGTGGTGGAAGCGCTTCTTCCAATGTTACAACCTGGATTCTGGGAAATTCAGCAAGCCCATAGGCCCATGGGGTGATTATCCCCGAATGGTCAGCCTAAAGATGTAATCATTCGATTCCTCCGAAAGAGGACAAGGGGCCAGAAAGGCGCCTTCTGTCAAGGGGCCAGAAGGGGCCATACTCCAAGTATATGCTGAACTGGCCCCACTAACGCTCCAGAAATGCAAGCTACTGAGGCCGGCACTTCTAATACTGAATAACCACCAGATTAAATAAAGATGGGCTTCCCCTTCTGCATGACCTTCCAGCATGCTTCAGCGACCCATGTGGTACGCTCGTTGGAAGAATGCAGAGAAGTTCTCTGCCTTGGCCTCCTGCAGGAGGGAGAGTTGACGGGTCAACAGCTGACCACCCTTTCTCCTAGACCGCAAAGAGAGTGGTCAGAGGTCCCATTGCCCAAGCGGCAGAGGCATTGGAGATCTGAGCAAGCCCCTCAGCCACCATCAATGACTTCTGGGTCCACAGAGGACTGGATGGACTCTGGTGCTACCCTTATTTGGACTTAAGAGGGCAGACATGAGAGGGCTCGGTAGAGGACGGTGGTGTCTCTGTATGGGTTACTATAGTTGGTCAGTAGTATAACATGTTGTATCTATTTATATTCTGAGCTTATTCTAATAGCCCACCAATTTTCATAGTTTAACCACTGGCTCTGCGAGAAAGGGCCCCTGTAGCTATACAATATTCTGAGGACCAATGCATAACCTGTGATAGTTTTGTAAATATAGTTTGCTAGATATTCTCACAAGTTGCTACAGCTAACTCCATCCCCAAGACTAAACTCAGACACAGGACTCTGATATAAGACTTGATCCTCCCAGATAGTGAAGCCCATGGTTAATCTGACTCCTGTTTGACAATCACCATCCATCTCTCCCCCCCCCCCCCCCACATTGTCCTCACAGAGAAGGTTTGTGTGTAATTCTGTTAAAACATTGACATTGGTTCCTACATGTTATTTTCTTTTTTATATGTACATTGGGAATGTAATCCTGAATTGCAATGTTCCCTCTTCACCCTGGCTCACCCTTTTTTGGTTTACCTGTGTCACCATGTATAATCTACCTGCCTTTTGCCCCTCCAGCTGTGTCTAACAACCCCTGCTGATAAGTTTCAAACAGGGTCACTGTCTAGGATGTCTAAAACTGCATTATGGTTTCTGTCTTCCCTTAATGATACCCTCTTTCACTACAGATCTGAACCAGCCCTATTTAATTCATGCCTCGATGATTCCAGAGGTACAAGCCATGGGATGACCCTCGTGTTCGTGGTCCTGCCTCCCAGTAGCGGTAAGCCTGAGCTCGTCAACACTAGCCACACCACCACAACAGACATAAATGACTGAAAGTGTAATTATGGTTATCACCCACAATGTTAGAGGGTTCAATTCACAGTTCAAGAGGCATAAAGCCTTCCTTACGTATAAAGCACTACATCCCTCGGTCCTCTTTCTGTAAGAGACCCACTTCGTTTGCAACAGGGTTCCCAAATACCTCTCAAAACTCTACCCTAACTTCTATGTCACTAGCTATGCCACCAAGAGAGCAGGGACAGCTATCCTGCTTCATAAAGACCTCCCTTTCATTCTAGAACCCAAAAAACTTGACCCAGAGGGCCAGTATGTGATCTTGACAGGGACCTTTTTTGGGGGAAAATTTTTGTTCATATCGATTTATGCCCTTCCTCCCATTTCTAAAGATTGCTAAGTTATATGAAAACCCAAGATCTGGGTAAGGTAATTCTGGGGGGGATCTAAACTTTACCCTTTCACCCCTAGACCGATCTGGTCGAGACCCTGGCCTTAAACCCACCAAAAAACAGAAGCAAATTATTTCTCACCTGGATGAACTCCACCTGGTCAATGCTTGGAGAGACTCCCATAAATCAGAGAGAGAATACACATTCTATTCAGCAGTCCACAGTACATACTCTAGAATCAACACAGTGTTACTAAACTCCGTATTATTGGACTCAGTAGTCAAGACAGAGATCCATCCGTGCCCATGGTCAGACCACTCTTTTGTGAGCTGTGCTTTGTCTTTTGGTGCAACTTTTAAAACGCCTTATACATGGCGTCTTAACATTATGCTTCTATCAAATCTGCAGTTTCAGGATCATGTCGACAAGGAGATAGAAATATATTTTGCAACTAATTCTCAAAAAGATTCAGGCCCAGGCTGGGTTTGGGTGGCCCACAAGGCGTTCGTAAGAGGCGCCTGTATAAAGTTGGCCACGATACACAAAAAATCCCAGAAATTTAAGATAGAAACATTACAAAAATAACTGGCAGAGCCGGTGAAAGATAACCAAAAGTCACACTCAGAGGCTATGAAGCAGAAAATAGAATCAACCTGCTTGGAGCTTGATCTACCACTGTCAGAGAGGGTCGAGAAGGCCCTGAGATGGACCAACCATCTCTACTATTCTAAAGCAAACAAACCAGATTCCATGCTGGCCAGAAATTTGAAGAATAGACAAATCCAATCAAAAATGTTTAGGATTCAACAACCTACGGGGGACATTATGTCCAGCCCTGCTCTAATCCAAAAAAACCTTTGCAGACTTCTTCCAGCAACTATATTCTTCTCCCCATCTAGACCAGAGCAGCCAAATTACCTCTTGAGACCTACCCACACTTGCCCCCACGGATATAGATCTTATCAATGCCCCTGTCACTATAGACGAAATCAAGGAGACAATTGGAGAACTGAAGAGTGGAAAGGCCCCTGGGCCGGATGGATTCTCGAATCTTTATTATAGAAAGTACGCAGAGCTATTGGCACCACATATGAAAGAACTTAATCAGGCAAATCTTATCTTTAGTCCCAAAGAAGGCAAAGGCTCGCTAAATGTACAGAACTATAGGTCTATATCCCTGCTCAATAGTGATATTAAGATACTTGCAAAAACCATGACCAAAAGAGTAAACACGTTTCTCCCAAGATTAATACACAAAGACCAGATGGGGTTCATCGCGCACAGGCAGGCAGGCGACAATGTTCATAGAATTTTAAATATACTACACAAATCTAAGCATCTTCGCATGCCAACCTGTCTCTTATCACTGGATATAGAGAAAGCATTTGATTCAGTTGAGTGGAATTATCTATGGGCGGTGCTCAAGAAATTTGGGTTCCCAGACCAGTTCCTAAACCTCCTATACTCGTAATACAAAGCTCCCAAGGCTTGGGTAAGACTCCCAGGGAATAATATACCATCCGTAAACATAGAGAAGGGAACCAGGCAGGGATGCCCCCTCTCCCCTCTATTATTTACCTTGGCAAGAGAGCCGATGGCACAGGCAATAAAGTAAAATTCGCATATCACAAGGGTGAGTGTAGGGCACCACCATTTGAAGTGCAGTTATTTTGCGGATGATATACTATGTTTGCTAACAAACGTGACCACCTCATTACCAGCCCTCTTAAATACCCTGGAAGCCTTCGGCTAAGTGTCAGGGTTGAATCTGAATGTGGATAAATCAGAGGCCTTGGGTATAGGCATACCTTTGCAGGAAAGGAAATCCCTCAGGCAGATGTTTGGGTTTTCATGGCCGAAAACGTATATACGCTATTTGGGAGTTAATATTCCCAGAGCAATTCCCCAGGTATATAAAACAAATTACCGCCCCATTATACCAAGAATTCTACAGGGATCTAAACCAATGGTCATAGGGTAAGATTTCCTGGCTGTGGTGCATCAACGTGGTCAAAATTAATGCGCCACCACGCCTGCTCTACATGTTCCGCACACTGCCTATACCAGTAAAATTACAGGACCTGGAGCTTTGTCAAAAACAGATCCTTACATTTATTTGGGCTAACAAACACCATAGAATAGCCAGATGGGAAATGTATAAACCCAAATTGAAGGGGGGGTTTTCATGCCCAAACCTACACCTATATTTCAAGGCAGCACAATTAGCATGGCTACCAATAGCCCATTCTACCCAACACCAGCCGCTGTGGATGTTCATGGAGAGCATAGACATGCTTCCTTATACATGGGAGAGCATAATTTGGCTACCAAAACCTCACTTGCACCTAAGTAAAACAGAGAACCCAACACTATCTGTATGGAATTGGGCGTTGCATACCCATAAGTTGGCAGCTGTCCCATTTACTTTGACCGTGTTGTTACCCCACCCTAAGCTGTCCCCACCTCTTTCCTTGTCATTGGCACTCTGGTGGAAGTTACAATGTCTACTGAGGCTGGGTGCATGGTAAAGAGGGAATAATCCAAGAGGGGCCACTGAGCTACAGGATAAGCTCAACTTGCCTCCCAAAGAACATTTTAACTTTAACAGACTGTATCATCTTGTTTGCACGCTGAGGAGGGACTCGGGAGCCCCTGGGACGAACTGGTTTGTAGCACTCTGTGAGTCGTTCCCTCTAACAAGGAGAATGGTGAGCCTCCTATATGACGTTATTAATTGGGCGACCTTGGACCAAAAACCAAACTACATAGATGCATGGGAACAGGATCTGGGTAAAGCCAGGGAGGAGGACTGCTGGTCTCACTCCTGGAAGAGTCTCTCAAAAGGTTCTTGTAATTATAGCATTCTTGTAACAGCACTTAAAGTGCTTCACAGGACATATATTACGCCAGAGAGGCTACGGAAGTGGGACCCTGGGGCCAATCCGACATGTTTTCGGGGTTGTCCAACGACACGCACGTTTTACCACATATGGTGGCTGTACCTAACGGTGCAGCAGCTTTGGCCCATGGTCTTTAAACTGGCTTCTGCGATCTTCCATTCACCTGTTAAACCAGGGGCCGATGTTGCGCTACTAGGAGCTTGGTGTCAGTCAATGTCCGCCCCACAAAATAAATTGTTACAGTACCTCATACTTGCGACTAAAAGCCACATAGCTAAGCAATATTTTTAGGGGATTGTACCTTAAATTTATAGATGACTTTGAGGATTATACCTCAAGGGTTTATGTTGTGAAAGGGGGGGGGGGAATTAGGGAGGAGGGTTAAGAAAACAAGCTAAGTAGGGGGGAGAAGGGGGAAGAACCAAGTGTCAACCATGTGTACCAATCAGGGAACTCACCGAGACTATACTAAGTTAGTTTATCATGCCACCTACCTACGGGGCCCTCCTTGCCCAGTTGTCCGTGGAACTGTAAACTTTTGAGTACAACTGTACAATATTAATTTGGGATATAACGTATGGGCTGTTTAGATCTCTTACCTTGTGAATAATTCTGTGACGAGGGTTTGCTCCAGTACTCGAGGATCACACCATTCCCAGACTGTGTCTGCCTCTGTCTCACAATCAGAGTATTGGATCTGGCAGTCAGAGTCACTCCCGAGAGACGAGTGCAGGTTTTCCGCCATGTGGTTCGTCCATAAAAGAGCAGCAACTCCCCTATAACAGATAATAAAAACAATTGGATTTTTTCAGTTAACAAGATGTAAAGGAATAAAAAAAACTAACATTAGGAGCTTTGCAGGCCATGGGCATAAAAGCATTTACACAGCAATGAGGGCTGCAGGGGTGGAGATGAGCGCCACAGGTGCTCATTGCGAGCCCCGTGGGACTTGCAAATATTGCGGACCTTGGAATAATTGCGGGACCTCGCAAAAATGACGGCTTTACCGGCCAAACCGAGATTATCGAAAAACAAGCAACCCCCCCCCAAATGCCTCAAATTAATTTACACACTCACACACAGCACAGGGGGAGAGCCAGGGAGCCTGTGAGTGAGGTTGCAAGTGAATTTGAGGTATATTTGGTGTATTTTCACGATCGAAAAATCGCCTAAGTGAGAAAAAAAATGGCGAAAACTAGGCCGAAGGACGTAAAACGAGGTTGAAGGACGTAAAAACAAGCCCTAAGCAGTAAGACTTAATGCAAGACAGTAACACTTAATTCAAGCCAGTAACATTTAACCCAAGGCAGTAACACTCATCACGAAGCCCCTAAACTACACAGGTGGGACAGGCTTGCATGGTGCTCAAGCGCAAGGCTTATAAAGTACACAGGGGGAGAGGCTTGCAATGAGCGCCGAAGTTGATCATTGCAAAGCAGGAAAGTTGTGAGCCGAAGGCGCTCAGTGTGGGGCTTGTGATGAGCGCCAAAGGTGCTCAGAGGGCCATAGCCTCGCATTGTGTGGCAAACAGCATTGCCATGGCTTAAAATTCTATTGCCCTCATTTTTTGACAGGCAAGTCGCTAGTCATTAATATAGTTGTCGTACTGCAAGTTTGTGTGTAATGCTGCACATTACGAGGCTCGCAATGGGTGCCGATGGGGGAGAGAGATGGAGAGAGGAGGGAAGGAGAGGGAGGGAGACAGAAGGAGGGAAGGAGAGAGAAGGAAGGAGGGGGAGAGAGAACGAGGGAAGGGGAGTGAGAAGGAGAGAGAGAGTGAGAATGAGAGAGAGAGAGAGTGAGAATGAGATAGAGAGAGAAAGTCAGAAGGAGAGGGAGAGAGTGAGAAGCAAAATGAGAGAGTGAGAGGGAGAGAAAAGGAGAGAGAGAGTAGCCGCCCATTGTGAGGCTTGCAATGGGCACTGAAGAGGGAGGGAGGGAGGAGGGTTGGAGAGAGAAGGAGAAAGAGGGAAAGAGGAGGGAAGGAGAGAGAAGGTAGGAAGGAGAGAGAAGGAGGGAAGGAGAGAGAAGAAAGGAGGGGGAGGGGGAGAAAAGGAGGGAAGGAGAGAGAAGGAAGGAAGGTGAGGGAGAGAGAAGAAGGGAAGGAGAGAGAGTGAGGAGAGAGAGAGTGAGAAGGAGAGGGAGAGACAGATAATGAGAGAGAGAGAAGGAAAGAGAGAGTGAGAAGGAGAGGGAGAGAGAGGAGAAGAAGAGGGAGAGATAGAAAGGAGGATGAGAGAGAGAGGGAGCACAGAGAGAGATTGAGCACAGAGAGAGAGGGTACACAGAGAGAGGGAGCTTGGCGAGCAATAAAATAAAAGGTATTTAAGGCTTGAACCTGCGGTGCAGTTGAGCGAGCTAGAGAGCACTTTGACAAAGACCTCTTCTCCCAGGGGTCTCCCTATTGAGAACATGCAGTCCTTCTCAATTAGTCCTGTGGTGTTGACTATTCCCGAGGCGTTCAGAAAGAGGCGCCCACATATACCTGGAAGAAAAAGAGTTAATAAAAATAGGGGACTCTGATTATGGAACCACATATATATATATATATATATATATATATATATATATATATATATATATATATATACGTATGACTGTGCTGCCTCAACCAAACATATGAAGAGAGCTAAATTATTTACTTCTCTTTTAATATATCAAAAGAAGACCACCATTCCTTTCCCTAGTTAACCCCATTGCTGCCTCTCCAAAATGTTGTAAATGTTGTCCTCTTTCTGTTTTTCCCATGCAGTGGTTATCCATGATTGCTTGATATGCTAAACCCTAGAAGACAAGAACTTTTAGTCTGGAGTGCCTCCATCCATCGATGTACCCATAGAACCACCAATGATAAAGGCAGAACTTGCCTCCTGCTCACTGCACAATGCATGATGAGGGAAGGTGGGTAGGAAGAAATAGAAAGGGGACATGGAAATGGAGTGGAGAATGCTGAATGTAAGATGCACGAAAACAAGAGCATGGCGAACCAAGAGGGATTTGGAAAAAGGGAAAGAAGGATAATCAATGGAGCGCACTGGAGAAGAGGAGAAAGAGGGAGGAAGAGAGAGAGATAGATAAAAAAAACTAGAGGAGTGAAGGGGAAAATAAAATAAGCAAATGGAGAAAGACAGTAAAAAATAAAGAGAGAAAAGGTGGAGACATATGAATCAAATCTAAATGAATCTCTAGGTGTAAGTGATGATGCTTATGTAGTTAGGACCATTCTAGACTAAAGTTCTTCAGAGTTTGGACCCAATTCTGTTACACCAAATTGTCAGTCGCCTTATTGTGTTGTATTTCTTGTTGTTTAACTGTTCAGTTGTGTCCGGCCCTCCGTTACCCTATGGACCACAGCATGCCAGGCACACCTTGTCTCTGGTCGTGCTTATCCATACGTTGGCAAGATACAGGAGTGTTTTGCCAGTTCCTTCCTCAGTGGACTGGGATGTGTCTGCTATGACCTGCACATCTTGGTATAGCTCACAGCTTCATTGAGGTAAGCCCCTTTACCACAACAAGGAAGCAATCCAGAAGGGGATTGTATTTCTACATACTTTATAAATTGTTTTACCTTTGTAATTTCCCTTTTGTACCCTCTCTACTTTACTGTATGCTGGTGCCCTATAAATAAAAAAGAAGAGTCAAATAATAATTAGAATGTGCAATACATAACTGCTAATGCTGTCCACATCCTCTTCTTGATCTGATCCTCTAGGCTTTTCCAGGACAGCTGCACGGTCAGCCACTGCTTTATACTGAGGAATCGTTGAAGGCGTCTCTGGGATGATACGTGCCACGTCTGTCAGGGACATATTCTGTCCACACGGTGTCTCGGAGCAGCCACGCAAGGTGATGGGTTTGGGGGCATGCCCACAGAACGTGGGGCTCACCTGCTGCCCAGTCTTTAGATTAGTGCAGATATCCTGACGGTTTTGGATCCCATTACCACAAGTGACAGAGCACTAGACACACAATGAAACATTAGAAATGACTAAACATCACCTATTGTTGAAATGTAATTTCTGGAAAAGATAATAAATTCACTAAAGAGGTCGTGACCACAGTTTCAGTAGTCATTTTAAATAAAGCTTTGACAGATTTCTAATTAAATGCATCAAAAAGGTTATGGCAATTACACTGGGCTTGCCATGACTAAGTATGTGACGTTAATAGATAGAAGAGAAACAACGGTCTATACTTTGTACTAATGATATTTAAATCTACTTTACCATTTTTAATACAAATGTATGTTTCCCCTCCAGTCCTAATAGCACCAGGGGAATAACATTCAAATAATTGATCAGTCAACTGTTCACAACACCAGTAGACACATTCAATTCCCTCGACGTTGAAACCCGTAATGTAGCCCGCAAGGCTTACGGTTATTAAATTGGCCCCGTAAAGCAACCCAACGACGACTTGCACGTGAGAATTCAACCTGCGCGCCCGCAAATCCTTTGTTCTTTCAAACCCGTAACTGTTACGTTCCAATCATGCTATTAAATTGCAACGAATTCCCTGGTGTTCAAGCCTGTAACCCGCAAATGGAGCCAAAAAGCCTATGGGTGCTAGAGAGGACCCGCAAGGGGCTAAAAGTATTTTCCATAGCACTGTAAATGCAAATATACACACACTACTGTACATATACTAAAAGGGAAAGTGATGTTAGGTATTAAAATTAATAGCATAACATTCTCAAGCCCGCAAATCTGCAATGTAAAATACTTTATTTCATGTGTAATTTCTGAGTTATATTGATCCCTGATACGTATTATAGAACTCGCATGGCCTTGAATATCATATTTACTGATTTATTACTATTGCTTTACTTCTGGAATGTGGGTCCGATCATAACTCGTAATTGAAGCCCGTAAGAGATTGAAGTCTAACCTCCATTTTTCAGTGAAATAATGAGGATGATCTCATTTGCCATTGGCTCCGTCTAAACCCGTAACGACGGGTTTGACCAATTGATCATGTTCACGGCCGCACATCCAACAGGCGAAAATGGTTTGCGTCTCTGGCCCGTTACATGCGGCCTGTTTTAATTTAATAGCTCTGTAACACAGCTGAATTTCAAGCCTGCAGCCTTTGCAGGTCTCACATTGCACTTACGGGCTTCGAATTTGATGTGGCTACAGGCAATTGAAATATTCATATTCTCCCTTCCAATATATTGTATCTGACCAGATATGGGACATGACCAATCAGAAGAGTCACATTGTAGTGTACCTGGCTTTATCAAGCTCTTCTTGCTTGAGGTATAGTTAAGTGAGAGCTGCTTTTGAACACACTGGCTCCTATTTAATTGTCCAAATTGTGATTACTTGATCCCTGTAATGTAGCCTGTAAAAGTTACAGATATTCAATTGGCTACTTTTAGCTCCTGGCATTCAATTTGTGCTTTACAGGCTCAAAATCCCTGTGGTTGTCAAAAACGTAACTCCGTCCTATCTCCTCCTTTGATGTTTCAAGCCTGTAAATGTTACCAGTGCTAAAGATGCAAAATCTATATTACATACCGTATATACTCGAGTATAAGCCGACCCGAGTATAAGCCGAGGCACCTATTTTACCACAAAATACTGGGAAAAATTAGAGACTCAAGTATAAGCCGAGGGTGGGAAATGTGCTGCACCCTGTGTCCCTCTTGTGCCCTCTGTGTCCCCCTCTTGTGTGCCCTTTTCTTGTGTCCCCCCCTCTCTCTCCCCTGTGTCTCTTCTCCCCTCTCCCTCCCCTGTGTCTCTACCCCCTCTCCCTTCCCTGTGTCTCTTCCCCCTCTCCCTTCCCTGTGTCTCTTCCCCCCTCTCCCTTCCCTGTGTCTCTTCCCCCTCCCTTCCCTGTGTCTCTTCACCCTCTACCTTCCCTGTGTCTCTTCCCCCTCTCCCTTCCCTGTGTCTCTTCCTCCTCCCTTCCCTGTGTCTCTTCCCCCTCTCCCTTCCCTGTGTCTCTTCCCCCTCTCCCTTGCCTGTATCTCTTCCCCCCTCTCCCTTCCATGTGTCTCTTCACCCGTCTCCCTTCCCTGTGTCTCTTCCCCCTCTCCCTTCCCTGTGTCTCTTCCCCCTCTCCCTTCCCTGTGTCTCTTCCCCCTCTCCCTTCCCTGTGTCTCTTCCCCCTCTCCCTTCCCTGTGTCTCTTCCCCCTCTCCCTTGCCTGTATCTCTTCCCCCCTCTCCCTTCCCTGTGTCTCTTCACCCGTCTCCCTTCCCTGTGTCTCTTCCCCCTCTCCCTTCCCTGTGTCTCTTGCCCCTCTCCCTTCCCTGTGTCTCTTCACCCGTCTCCCTTCCCTGTGTCTCTTCCCCCTCTCCCTTCCCTGTGTCTCTTCCCCCTCTCCCTTCCCTGTGTCTCTTCCCCCTCTCCCTTCCCTGTGTCTCTTCCCCCTCTCCCTTCCCTGTGTCTCTTCCCCCCTCCCTTATCACCCGCCTCAACCCCCCTCCTCATTCTCAACCTCCCTCCTCATTCTCAACCTCCCTCCTCATTCTCAACCTCCCTCCTCATTCTCAACCTCCCTCCTCATTCTCAACCTCCCTCCTCATCCTCAACCTCCCTCCTCAACCCCCATCCTCATCCTCAAATGCATTATAATTAATAGCACAACAGTCTCAAGCTCCCTAATCTGCAATAAAAAAACATTTTTTTAATGTTATATCAATCCCTGATTCAAGTAGTTAATACATATCATGGAACCCGCGAGGACTAGAACAATGAATTTATTGATTTTTATTGATTTCTGCATTTCTGGATTGCGAGTCCTATGGCACATTGGACTTCTAAAAACCATTGATTGTAATTTAAACTCCATGTTTTACAGACGTCATGATGAGGGTTTCATTTACTATTGTCTCTGTCTAAATTGTAACTTACGGGCTTGCTTAATTGATCATGCCCTGAAATGCCACGTACGGGTTGATGGTTAGCGTGTTGGGGCTGTGAGCCTGTAATTACGGGCTTGAGTCAATTATTTACATTTATATATATAATACATTTCTAACACGCAGACAAACGGGCTGTGTGAAGGTAATTACGGGTTTGGAATTAAATGGGGGCCACAGTGTTTAATACAGTATGTGATGTGGTAGTGACCATACGTTTGATATCATAACTTGGGTGCAAGCTAGACAGAGCACCTCCTGCCAGTGCAAGATGACATCACAACATGATATCTCCCTAATTATCTATTACACATGTACTTAGCTGTTTCCAGTAATCTTTTATACTAATGGGCACATTTTCTAAGATATGACGTCTCTAAAATGTCTCCAAACTTCACACCTTAGTGATCCAATGTTTAAACATTACATTGTCATGAATTTACGTAATGTACGCAATATATTGTATCTCACGTTTCTATACGCCACCCATACCCTTTAGACTGTAAGTTTGTGAGTTATCAGTCTTGTTGGGTGCTTTAGAGAAAAACTTTGTATGCTTGATTTTAAACTCAATAACAGGACCCTCCATTCTTTCGTAATTTATTACGTTTCTTTTTGAGTGTTTCTACCCTGTAGATATGTCAGCACATTACAAATAAAGATTAATAATAATAATAATAATAATAATAATAATGAAATAACAAATGCCGGATTTCTTCTAAAAAACATATTTACACGTGTCATTTGCAGCCAATCACAGTCTGCACAGCCAGACTGTTTAGTTCCATATATAACCTTACAGCCTTGTTCAATTCGGGTCAGGAACTTGATCGCAAGTAGACGATTTCCTGTGATTGAGTTGCGTGCTCCTGTTGCTCTTCTTTTACTCTGCTATTCAATTGGCCGGACCTGAAAGTTAGGCGCCGGTTGCGAGAATCGGAAGCCATGCTCTCGGCAGCAGCATTTGCGGGCTTGAACATGATCGCGGACGTAAGCCTGTAACCCATGGTTCAAACCCGAAAAATCGGAGCACTTTAAAAGCAAATATAAATTCAATCCAGCACTGTAAATGATGGGGAACACAATTGGTGACATTAAAAAAACATCTAAAAAAAATCTCCAGAATTCAACACTATCTTACGCAAGACACAACTAAAATCCTTATACACTCTCTCATCATCTCTCGACTAGACTACTGGAACTCGCTTCTTGCTGGCCTACCCACCACGCGTCTATCCCCACTTCAATCCGTAATGAACGCCTCTGCTAGACTCATCTTCCATACACAACGCTCAGTGTTGGCATCACCTCTCTGTCAATCACTCCACTGGCTTCCCTTAGCCTCAAGAATAACATTTAACTTTCAAAGCCCTCAACAATAGCTCACCCGCATACATTTCTGGTCTCATCTCCAAATATTCCCCCACCCGCCCTCTTCGTTCTGCTAATGACCTTCTTCTTTCCACAACTCTTGTCACCTCCTCTCACTCTCGCCTTCAGGACTTTTCTCGTGCTGCCCCTATTCTCTGGAACTCCTTGCCTGGCTCCACAAGATTATCCTCCTGCCTCAAAACATTCAAAACCTCTCTAAAAACACATCTCTTTAAAGAAGCGTATCACCTTCCACCCTAACACACTCTCGACTCTCTCTCCCTCCTTTTCCGCACACAATACCTTTAGGTTGTAAGTCTGCGAGTTTCAATCCCACAAGGTGCTTTAGGGAAAGCGCCATGGACACTGGATGCGAGGCTCAAAGACAGGCCCCTCCTTGCTTTGCTATGTTTACTTTCTATTTATCTTGGTCTTGAACTTATCTTATGTACAGCGCTACGGAATATGTTGGCGCGTTATAAATAAACAATAATAATAATAATTAGAATTAAAAGCACAACATTTTCAAGCTCGCACATCGTTAAAATATAATACTTTATTTCATGCTTAATTTCTGTCCAAAGTCCTACGGGCTTGAATGAACTCCAAGCCCGTAACTCCTTATTCAAGCCCCTAGGACTTTGAAATAAATAGAGGTTGGATTCCAAAGTCCTACAGGCTTGGAGGTTGAAGCCCGTAGGACTTTGGCTGGAAAATAAACATGAAATAAAGTATTTTATTTTGGCGATGTGCAAGCTTGGGAATGTTGTGCTTTCTAAAGTCACCCATTGTGTTCCCCATCATTTACAGAGCTGGATTGATTTTATATTTGCATTTCAGGAGCTCCGATTGGTCAGTAAGCCCTTTGCGAGACCTTCTTGCTCCCAGTAGCTTGTGGTTTGATTTTGGCAATTTGCGTGCTTGACGGAGGGGAAATCTGAGCAATTAAATATCGCAACTCTTACGGCAGTGAAAGATCAAAGGCTTTGAGGGAAGTAACTTGCGATTTGACGAATCGCAGCTTGCAGCAAGTAACCCGATCGGAGCCCGCAAACGGAAGGCAATTGAATAGCAAAGTAGCTAGCGACCTCCATTTGCGAGCCCGGATCTCAAAATCGCAGCAATAGAAGGAGGCTGTTATACTCGGAGGGAGTACCAGTTTTAGTACAGAAACCAAAATCACCAATGGTGCGTAATTAGATTGGTTACATTTAAAAAGCTGCCTTTGTGCAGAGATCGCCGTCACGTGTTTTACAGCATGAAAAGATAAGTGATATCACATATTAAAATGTGTGCTAATAATGGTAATTCAGAAATGTACTGTGCAGCATAAATTCTATTGGTAGCAAAGTAATATAGTATAGTAAAAGGTGAGATGAGTGATGAATAAATCACAATGTATTTGTATAAGCAAGGACCTCCAGAAGCGAGGAGAGATTGGAAAGAGTGACAGTATACGATACCTGGCTCCACTCACTGACGTCCCAAGAGTAATAGCATTTAGTGACAATACAAGGGATGATAGATGGGGGTTTCTCATGCGAGGGGCAGGATGCCACATCCACTTCTGCTTCCACTCCAGATACCGTCTGCATACATACCACCCGCTGCTTGGAGATGCCATAACCACAGGCGGCAGAGCACACGCCCGATTCTGCCACCTGCCACCTGAGGACAGAAGAGGCAAATCTAAGAACTTCTAAGGATTCCCTGCCATGGCGATAATTCTAGATGTTCCTACTATTTCTCTCATACTTTTGAAAATAATAAAAAACTTATGTTAAAGGGCCACTGACATATTTCTACACACTATGAACTAGATGTTTTAATTAAGAACTGGCCATTAATAACATTCATATTCAATTATTTAAAAAGCAATATTTAATAATAAACTTACTTTGAAAATGCAGACTCAGCATCCTGCTAGAAAAAAATGGAGCTTTTTCTAGCAGGTGGTTACTAAATTTTCAGGCACAAAGTGTACCAACACTATGCTCTTCATTTGCTGGAGACTTGTTGTGCTACCGTGGTTTCCTTTGGCAACAACTGCTTATTTTCTTATCACATCTGATTGTTCCTAAAACCTTCTGACCCGTCCCGTTGCCAACCCCCATCTTCCCTTTAACAACTTTAGCAGGGTGGAAGCAAGCAACCAACTGGAGGCTAATGTTTTAATGTTTAAAATGAATTTAATATTACATGTTGCTATTATAAATCATTGAATAGTATTTTTCTTTATGATCACTATATAAGTAAAATTCTAGGGCATTTAAAGTGACACAAGTGCATTATTTGCTCCTCCTCCCTTGTTAAAAAATAAAGCCATTTTTTTTAATAACACTGCTCTAAATTCAATATTATCTTTAGATGACTGTTTCAGTGTCCCCTTAAACACAAGCATTTTTGGTGGCCACATATATCAAGTAATAAATATAAACATGGCACATACCTTGGAGGGCATGGGTGCTGATTGCAGGGCTCCAGTCCTCGAGGATGAGGCAGGTGCTCGCATTCTCCATCACTAACAATTTGCTCTGTGCTCTCCCCATCCGTGTAGTCTCTGGCGCAGTAGAGGATTCGCTGTAACACTCCTCCCCCACAACTCACGCTGCAGGAGCCTGTCTTATAATGCCACCTGGGAAGACATTAAAGGGAGGCTGGCACCTAAAATCTAGGGATCTGTTTTGTGCGATCTTGAGAAATGTACCCAAAAAGGGTTATGGCGCCCTTGAATCAGTTATAAAGAGGGGTTATAAGGCACTACATTGCCTATTTGAGTCCTTGGAGAGGTGGTGTGGCCATTTTGGATGTGATTCCATCAATACGTTTGAATGTCTAAAAGAGCTCCTTGGCTTAATAAGTTTGGTCAACACGATGGCTCCAATCACCACAGCTATTTTATTAAAAGATCACTGTATAAAACAGGCTTTTATATGTTTGAAATTAGGTGTTTCAAGAAAATTAATTCAATTCAGCATTTAAAACTTAAATTTGAAGTTTAGTATTTTGAACTCCAGGTTACGTACCCTGCCTAATGAATATAGTGCTTAGGACAATGAGTGAGGAGGGGATGGATACAGCAGAAGCCATCGGTGGGGTAAATTGTGTTTTTGAATTATATTTTCTAGCCAAAGCTTTGCTTTGATGCGGTTTGTACGTGTATTACATATACAACATATAACAAATAGTACATCTGTGTTCACATTTGAATGTCTAAAACAAGTTAAAAAACCTGCTTCCAGCTCAGAATTCAGAGAAATACAGTTATTACACTGCATTCTGGGAAGCTGAGCTGGGACATGCAAATGTGCCCACAAATGCTTTGTTCTTCTATCCATAACCATTTTAAACATGGCTTCCTTTAAGCTTATGCATGCTGTATTACACAGCTTTTATGCAAAGCCAAGGTTGGATTATACACAAGCTGGGAATCCTACCCAAGCTGTGTTTTGGACCTTATGACAAGGTAGTTCACCAAAACAATCATTTATAATAAGGTGGGCAAAATAGAGATAGAAGTCCTCCACCGTACAGTAGTACAGTAAATAAATAGTACATCTGTGTACACATTTGAATGTCTAAAACAAGATATTATTACAAATAAGTAAAACTTTTTTTTCAGTAGACCATGACAATATAAAATCAATTTAAATGAACTAAAAACAAATAAAAAAAAAACATTTGACTATCTTCTATTTACAATAGGATTCACATCAGTAAACCTTTATACCTACTAATTAGGGATTAATGTTATTTACATTATGTATGTATGTCTATATGTCAACTTATTATGCATAAGTTTGATACAGTGGGCATATGCTTAGGAAAGCCATGTTTCATATGGTTATGGATTGCAAGAGTGTAGCCTCTGTGGGCACATTTGCATGTCAAAGCCAGGGTTCCCAGAATGCAGTGGATTAACTGTATTTCTCTCGGAATTCTGGTCATGAAACAAGTTTTTTAACTTGCTTTAGGCATTCAAATGTGACCACAAATGTACTATTTATTTACTCTCTCTCTCTCTCTCTCTCTCTCTCTCTATATATATATATATATATATATATATATATATATTATATACATATAAATTATGGGTCAAACATGCTGCTCCACAGCGCTGGCACCCTCTAGTGGCCAAATCTGGTGCATGATTAAGTTTAATTTTGCTATATTTTGTGTCCCCTATTCATTTAATCTGGGGGATATTTGTCCCCATCCCCCCAGTTCCTACGCCCTAGGAATATAGTATTGTGTGTTTTGTACAAGGCAGGAATTGCTATTACCGGACCGGGCAGGGCTCGGGTGCGCATGCTTTTCTGGCAGTCGGACGCGGGATTCGGCTGCACTTGGAATGTGGGAGAGGATAGGAGACAGAATTATCCTTCCTCATGCACAGGACAGCGAGTGGGATTGTGCCACCTCCACAGGTCACAGGGCAAGGGGACAACTCCCTCACTTCCCAGCTGCAGATAAAAATAATATGGGTTATACAGAGCTTTCAAGTGTTTTGGGTTCTAGGTTATTTTTTTACAAATATGATATTTTGAATAACAAAACTCAATAATGGGCAAAATGTATATAAAGTAAAAATAATAAATAAACACTTTTATATGAACATGTTCCTTACTGCAGGCTACTATTTTCTTTACTGATTCTGATTCTTGCGGCTTCTTTCTCAACAAGATGAGCATTTGATTAGACTTAATTTATCCGCTGACCATTGTATTTGCCAAATTCCCATTGTGCAAATACAAACTACCTGTGTATTCAAATTCTCCTACCACCTCAGGAAGTAGATCACTGAAAACTAAAATGATAGCTATCACAATTGCATAGAAAAGTAATAACATTTGAGGCTGTATTACTTTATTGTTCTAAAAACATGTTTCTGGTTTTCAGGATATTTTAAATTTTTTGACCTTTAATTCTACCCTGAAGTCCAACAGTTCCTGTCAAGAGCAGGAAAACAGTCATTAATACAAGTAAAAATTATACATACAATATTTAAATATTGCCTTAAACTGAGAGGGTATTTACTGTTCTTAATTACAAGGCAGTGACTGAGTACTAATAATAAGTCTCCTTACACTGCTGGGCAGGAGCCTGGTTTGCAGATCTCGCGTCTTGTCTCTGGCTTTAGCGTCTGATTACAGTTTGCTTCCAAAGTTTCTTCTTTGGTGTGAAAATCAAGACAAATATAGCGAAGCTCGGAGGTTCCTTAAAGAGAAGTGTGAGACAGACATGTATGAGAGAGAGAGAGAGAGAGAGAGAGAGAGTGGGAGAAAGAGAGTGATGAGAGATTTGAGATAGAGAGAGATGATAGAGATATGAGAGAGCGAGATGAGAGAGATATGAGAGAGAGAAGTGAGAGAGATATGAGAGAGATGAGAAAGAGTGAGATGAGAGAGATATGAGAGAGATGAGAGAGAGATGAGAGTGAAATGAGAGCGAGATGAGAATGAGATGAGAGATATGAGAGAGAAATGACAGATGAGAGAGAGATAAGAGATATGAGAGAGATATGAGATAGAGAGAGATGATAGGGAGACAAGAGAGCGAGATGAGAGAGAGATGATAGAGATTTGAGAGAGCAAGATGAGAGCGAGATGAGAGAGGTGAGAGAGAGAGATGAGAGATATGAGAGAGAGAGAGAGATGAGAGAGAGAGAGAGAGATGATGCAGATATGAGAGAGATATGAGAGAGATAGATGAGAGAGAGTGAGATGTGAGTGTTATATGAGAGAGAGTGGGAGAAAGAGAGGGATGAGAGATTTGAGATAGAGAGAGATGATAGAGATATGAGAGAGAGATGACATAGAGATGAGAGAGAGATGAGAATGATATGAGAGAGAGATGACAGAGAGATGAGAGATATGAGATAGAGAGAGATGATAGGGATATGAGAGAGAGATGATAGAGATATGAGAGAGCAAGATGAGAGCGAGATGAGAGAGAGAGAGCGAGATGAGAGAGAGAGACAGCGAGATGAGAGAGAGATGAGAGATAGATATGAGGCATATTTGAGAGAGATAGATGAGAGAGATGATGCATATATGAGAGAGATAGATGAGAGAGGAGGGAGAGAGAAAGAAAGAGAGTGACAGAGAGAGATAAGAGAGAGAGATATGTGAGAGAGAGAGATTATAGAGAGAGATGAGAGATATATGAGATAGATGAGAGGGAGAGTTACAGAGATGCACAGATTTCCCTTACAAGCCAGTATAAATACACTCACCTGTGCCACAGGTAACTGAGCACTGCCCCAGCACAGGACTCCACACAAACACCTGCATGTAATTCATGATAGACGAGTCTCCATTTAACACGGTATGAGGCCATCCTGAAGAAGACATCTGCACAGAACACAACAAGCTTTACAGATATCAATACCACCAGAGCTTTCCATTAGAGGGACACTTTCATTAATTTAAGTGTTTAGGAAATTGTTTGTGCTTCTTCTGCCCTGACTTATGAAGAAACCTTGGGAAATCAACATTGAAGCAGGTTGTGAAATTCCATATTACAGCTTAAATTGCAGGATACAGAAATACATGACTCACAGACCAATATGAAACTGCAAGCTGTGCTGTGTGTAATTATAAATGTCCTATGGAAAAGGAGTAGTGGAACCATGGCCGGATTTCTCATTAGGCCAACTAGACAGCCGCCCAGGGGCACTTCCCTGTGAAAGGTGCCTCATTTCACATATCAAAATGTACCTTGGCATAAAAAACAGAAATACTGAAGGTTACACACTCAACCACCCGGAACTAGAGCGTTACAAGAGGGAGGAAGCTGCTGTGAGGCTGTCACTACATGCAGAGAAATTAGTACTAGAGGAAATATATAATATAATCCCACACTGAACCTTGAAACAGGTGGGTAGGTTTTCTGGCTTGTACATGAGAGTGGAGGGGTGTGGTATCAATTTCAATCTTATCCAGTTATCAAAGGTTCAGACTACAGCCCCTTCTTCCACTGATAACTACAAATCCCCATTCCCCTTCATCCAGCTCTTAGGTTTTGTGAACATACGTGACCAGCAGATTACATAAGTAACTTTAAAAAGGTGTAAAATATATATTTTTTATAAAAATGGCGTACATGGTTATGTTGGATAACAAGAATAAGAGGGTTATTAATCAAGGGAGTAACTTGATTGTCAAGATTTGGTTGCCATCCACTGCATCAATTAACAATTCACATAATACAAGGATCAGAGGAGATCTAAAAAGATTGAACTCCATGGACTGAAAGTATGTTTTCAACCTCAGTTACTATTGATACTATAGATATGATCTGTATTAACTTCTGTTAAAAATATACTCTACATACAGCACATTTTCCAGTAGAACTCAATGTCAGAGTAAGGCTGCCCAGGATAAGGCTCCCCATGTCACAATCAGTCATCTAAATATTAGATTTTATTTAAAAATGCTTTTATGTTCCTGCTAATTTTGTTAATTTATTACATATGTCACAATCATGGGAGGTTTTTACCAAACTAGGGTGGTCCTGTGACCACACACAACTGTACATTGATACTCACTGTATTCCATCCCACGGGACACACGCTGACCACACATTGCACCCAGGCTGGTGGCCTCTCATCTTCCATGCAATGAGTGTCCTCCACCTTTACCTCCACACCAGCTTCTGACCGGATACAGGACACATTCCTTGGTGCCAGCCCGGAGCCACAGACAGCTGAGCACAGGCCGGGCGCAGACACTTCCCACCTACAAAGAGAGGGTACGTTTAACAACGCAATCCAGAGCTGAGAACTATAAACGATTCCATCAGAATCTTATCTGAAACCTCAAGTTAGATACTGTATCTGACTAGTGCCCATGCCAAAACAATTATTATTATCTTGTTTGTATGTGTCCATTTAAATAGCAAAGTAGAAAATCAGCTACAATGGATTATAATACGGATAATGGACGAGAATTACAATAAATGAAGTGGTCCAGTGGTTAAGATTTAGTGCTTTCACCGCCATGACCAGGGTTTGATTCCAGTTAAGAAACCAAGAGGTCACACCACCCTGAAGCCATGCAGCGTTAGGCCTGGATGGGAAACCACCTAAAAATACCAGGAGCTGTATACTGTGGCCCACAAGTGAAGGAACTGGCACCCTATTCCATTATCTCTGCCATGCAATACCAAGCAGATCAGCATGGTGTGTTGCGGGCCATGAGGTCATGGAGGGTTGGACACAACTGAGCAATGCAAACAAAATATTCTAAGTATGTAATGGTATAACAACATTAGCAGCTATGTAACAGACTCGAGAAAATATTATGTTTAGCAGATTCTGCTTGTGTGTAGTGGCTGCCATGCTTGTTATCCTGTTCCGTGCATGAGGTGACAGGTACAGGGATACTGCCTGCTTCTTAGAATGCGCAGGGTAGTGGGGCAGGTCAAATGTTAAAAGGTATACATCCCTATTAATGAAGCCCAAATACCCCTCCACTAATAAAAAAATGTCAGGGCACACCTGGCCAGACTCCTAGAGATCCAATATGGAAACTCATAGAAACAAGCAGTCTGCTAAAACTAACATTTTCATTTGTTATGTAGCTGCTAATGTTGTTAATTTGTTAGTACACATAAATGTGATGTTTTTACGCTTGTACTTTAATTGGACAAGAGTGGGATTGCCTTCACCCACAATGCTTTCTTTCAAGTAGCCTTTTTCTTTTTTTATTAGGTCTGGTCTTTATGAGTACTGCGCTCTCTCACTTTCCCACTTTAACCCAACCATAAACAAAGACACATTGATGGAGGGAAAAGCTGGATGTCATGAGCAAATTACAATTTTTAGAAATAGTTTTTTAATTCACAATAAAGTTTATTTTAATAATATATATTATAGTTTTATCTAATGGTATACCATACCTGGCAGGACAGGGATCATGGCCACAGCTAGTAACAGTCTCAGGGCGAGGTGAGTGAACGCACTGCTCCTCAGGCAGTATGGTCTCTGTATCACTCTGCTTCTGCATACAATGCACGGCCATGAGCATCACCCCACCACCACAGGACACCGAGCACGGAGAGATCTCCTGCAATACCCACCTGAAAAAATCAAAAGGCACCACTGGAGTTGGAGACATAGTATAAATGACACTAGATGTCCCAACGAAAGTAAATTTTATAAGGATAATAATTACAGACTGAGTCGTAGAAACAATATAAAACTTAACTTTTTACCAATTAACTTAAATGTTTAATCCTTAAATATTGAGTAATATGGTTGGAGACCAAATGTCAATGTTTCCCTTTTTTGAAAGTTCTATAGTTAGTTTAAACGCCGCCCCCCATTTCAGACACTATCTTTATTCTACCTTTAAATAAGCTGTTCTACATAATCCTCTTTTCCTTCCAGCCTCCTCTCCCTGACAGTGTAGAAGGTTAATTCACAAGCTTTTTTCAAGATCCATTCCATGCTCCCATTTGAACTATTCCCTTTTCCAGGGACCATTCAATTCCTCCAATGTGGCCAACTCTCCAGTTTGCTCACCCCTGAAATACCCAAAGGGACACGATAAAGCAGGCACATTGAAATCAAGGTATCATGCCTTTGACCCTTGTTTGGTTAAGTTTCAGTGAAACACAGATATGCAATACCAGTGATAAAATATTTATTTGTATTACATGTTTTTTTTTCTGCTCCACTATAGCCATATTTGGCTCTTTGACCTTTTC